>JANHGN010022126.1:0-10038 GCA_024605025.1 Megaceryle maxima | reverse complement strand
TCCTTGCCAGTGTTTTTGTTTTTTCCCCTTTTTTTTTTTTTTTTTTTTTTTTTTTTTTTTTTTTTTTTTTCTTTTTTTTTTTTTTTTTTTCTGGACAAAGGGCCTACAAAGGAGAACAGGAATCTTGCATCTTAAATCTGGTTCTGGCACACATGAGGGGAGGAGGGCTTGAAACCACCATGTTCCATGGATAATTCTGTGCTATTATACACTTGTAATGTCTCATCCTTTTGCCTTGCATGACACAAACATTCATTTTTGTGTTATTATGTATGCCCCTAATGTGATATAAAAAGCTAAGCGTATTACAAATTGCAGTACAGCACATTATTATTTTTTTTCTTGTCTCTACAGTGAGCAGTTTTTTGTAACGTAAATAGGTCTTGGGGTATTTTTTTTCCTCATGCACTCTACTCCAAATGATCCTCATCCTGGGAGGATTTCCTAGGGTGGGCTGGAGTGGTTGCATGCTCCTCACAAGAGCTACTTCTCAGTGCTTCTTACTGATAATGGAAATAATCTATGTACGAAAAAAAAGCACCTTGAGATAATCCAGTTGAGATGTTGATTTGACTTTCAACACTCAGTGGGGTTTAGAAGACAGCACTCACTGCAAGTGTGCCCTGGATATTCCCATCCCTTCTGTGGGGAGGAGCTAATAGGTTTCAGCTCCATTTTTTGAGGTTCCAGAAAGGATCAAAATAAGAGGGAATGTCCAGTGTCATGAGACAATAGGACTTATTTTTGGAGATAAATGGGGCTGAAGCACTCCATAAATACAGCCAATTCCTGCTCCTTGGTCTTGGTGAGGCTGCTTTGACACAGTGCTTCCAGCCTCATCCCTAACTGTGGGTGCTGAATTATTCTCCAGCTGCCCTCTGCAAATGTCTAGAGCACCATGGCCCCAGAAGATGCTACCAGAGGCACTCTTGTTTGCAGCAAGAGGCAAAAAGAATGTCCAAATGTGCCCTAGGGAGGAGTCAGATGTGTTCATGTTTCAGTAGGTGGCACTCCTTCCTCTGCTGCAGAGACTGGTATGCATTTTGGTGCATGGTGGAATAGCAGGTAGCATCCCATGGATGAGACATGGTGACTCTCAGGGGTGAACTGCACCTTGAGTTGCTTATAGTATGCTTTTTGCAAGACTTGAGTTCTCATGTGCTGCTTTCCCCTGGATCTTGCTGTATTTTCAGTCTTTCCTCCTTCACATTGTAAAGGTGATGCTACGAATGTGCATGTAAGGAATGCCTTTGGCTTTGCAAGCGGCTGTGTGCCAGCAGTGGGCAGACTCCACCATGTAGGTCATGCACCTTCCCAAATCTGCACAAAGCGCCAAACAGCAGAGAAACACATCACAAAATCCAGGTGGTTCAACCTTCTACCACAGGCTGATCTGCTCTGGTAGGTATTTTGGGACAAGACTAAGGAGCAGATTGGAGTGAATTAGACAGGGGTTAAAAAAAAATGCTTCCAGGAGGAGGAAAACATTTATGTATGTATTCAGTGATGCATCTCCAGTTTCTCTGTCCGTGCTGTCCTGCCCAGCTGTAGCAAGGTGACATTTGCCTGTCAGCGATCCCGCTTCCTACCTGAGCTTTGACTAGTAAGCCCAAGAAGACATTTGTAGAATAGAAACCTTTCAAATATGTTTTTAGCTTGGAAGATGGCAGCTGAGTGGGTGCATTTGGTGACAGATGATCCTTGAAAAGTTTAGAAGCAAAAGCTATTAAAACCTAGGAATTGTGTGCAGAGAGGCGATATTGTGAGTACAGCAGAGCCTGTTTGAAGAGAAGAAACGTCACTGGTTTATGTGATTTCCCTCAGCAAACCTGGTACACATTTTTTTGGTGCAGAGAGGACACTGTCTGCAGATGCTCTTCTTTACTTCTTGCTTATTCTGACATCCAGGCATGGTATGAAAAAAAGGCTTTGGGACACTGTAGCCAAAAGCTCCCTTAACAAACTGAAAGCGGCTTTGCCCCATCCTCCCAAAACCAGGCCAATAGGAGCATTCCTGCCATTCTTCTTCCTAAAGCTGTTTCTTTCCATTCACTGGATCAAGAAGATAAAGCAGCTGCTCTGAGAGTCTGAGGTTTCTTGTTGGGAACTTTAAGTTGAAAGGTATGGGATTGGAGGATTTATTTTTATCAGAGTGGGGCAGCATCCTGGGATCTCTGAGATTACAGATCAGCTGGTACAAGGAAAACCTGAAGTATGAACCATGGGGAGGAGATCTGCACTTGCCCAGTGTTTTTTTGGGGAGAGCAGCAAACAGCCAAAACCAGGCAACTGTTTCCTGCCTTCCTGTGGCAGAACTCAACTCTCAGGTTTTGAAACCCTTTGGGGCTGCTTTGGCCTCATCTTTATAACAGGCCTTAGGCTTGACAGCTGCTGGTTATAGTTCCAAATCTAAAACTGAGCCATAAAAATCTCTCTTTAGACCTCGTAGGTCTAATGAAAATCTGCTTCCCATGTGTAAGTAAATATTTTCTTTAGATATACTCAGCTAAATTCCTTGCCAGTTTGATTTCCCATAATTTCTCATGGTTTTCTCTGTATCTTTTCTAACCTAAGTACTATTGTCTCAGTCCCAGACTGTGCACCTCTAATAGAAACCAAGTAATGTGACTGTACCACTTCTCATCTAGAAATTATGCACAAGTTTCCCCCCAGGGCTGTTATTCTTTTGAAGCCTGCTGGGCTTCAGTTAACTGTATCACCCTCGTCCAGAAGATGGTTATCACTTCAGTAAGGAGGAAAACAATAAAACTTTAAGCAATTCGGTTGAATGCTATTAATATATTTTATTTGTCATTGATTTCTAGTTTGTAAGCAGCAGGAGTGCATCTATTTAATGCTAGTCTTCTTTAAAATGGAAATGTTCAGAAGATATTTGGTACTTTTGTTCCTAGTGAGTAATGCAAGATTGAAATGGAGGGAATATACAGCAACAAATGCTGCTGAACTTAAAGAGCACTGGCAACCTGTGAAAACAACCAGGAGACTTTGCTTTTGTGCCTGCCACATAGCATCAAGGGGACTGAAAACTGAAGTGTTTTTACATAACCCCTTTTTTTTTTTTTATGTGCCTCTGAAAGTTTGCAGGCAGTATCAAATACACTGAAGAATCTTCAAAGCGTCCTGGTTATGAACAGAGGCCAGGTCCTTTCAAACAACAGTGTGGAGCAGGGAGCAGTTGTAATTCCTCATCTGTTTGTTGTTGTTGTGTTGGTTTTTTTTGTTTGTTTGTTTGTTTTTTTTTAATTTATATTCTAAAGACCATATGCAGGTTGAAAGCTGAAACTTTGGACTCAGACAAGCACTGGTATGTAACAGTGAAAAAAAAAAAACCCCACAGAAAACAAACCCACTAAAAAAAGATCAATCACATGAACACAGTGTCTGTCTGTATGTTTCTCTTTTCCAGCTGATGCCCAAATGGGAGGTCTAGATGTGCTGCTATCAGCAGATACAAACATGTAGGTACCACCCACCTCCAAAAAATGTATCCATGGCTGCATCCTCCCTCTCTCCTCCCCAAATCAAACTCCCACAGAGGGAACTGCAGCAGCTGCTTCTGCTGCCCTGAAAACATCCGAGCACAAAACTGTGCTGGTGCCCCAGTGCTGCAGAAGCTCTTGGGGAGCCCTCTACCTAGCTGAGCTGGGGGACATTTTAGCCCTGACTCCTCCAGACTGTGCAATCTTGCTGAGAACACCCAAAATCAGCTATTTCTTTTTTCTCACAGATCCCTCTTTCTGCCCGGGAGGCCCAAGCCCAGGAGTGGTGCTGTCATGGTGTCAATCACTGTCCCTTCTTTGCCTTACAAACACAGGCAAGGCTAAAGAAAAGAGCCATGTGCCACCGAGGGCTCAACCGACATAGCTCATTATATATATATTATTTTTTGTTATTTTTGTGCTGCAAACCCGTGGGCTGTATCACATAGGTAGAACCAGCATGCAGCGGTTTGTTGGTGCTCTGGGAAAATCCCATCGTGGTTGGTACATCAGAAACTAGCTCACACTCTCATGGGGCTGCACAGAAAGTCTATTTCCAATATTTTAAGTTAGCATTTTTTTTTTAAGTGCTCTGAGACCCATTTGCCTTGCCTCCAGGCTTTTCCAGCACAGAAAATACTTGACCGATATTCACAGTAGAATCTGTGTTTTTGGAAGCCAAAGCATACTGAGACCTAGCAGGAGCCATGCCAAGCACTGGCCTGTGCTTTCACTCAGAGAAGACTACAAAATTTGGCAATTTAAGAGAGAGAGGAAAAAAAAAAAAAAAAAGTACATGGGAGTTAAACTGGGCAAGTTCTGTATGGAAAAGTAGCACCCACGATTGGAGTAGAGAAGGGGAGGAGGGAGAGGAGCAGGGGACATCCCGAAAGCGGGACGGAGAGGGCAGGTCGGTGCAGCCATCTCCCAGGGATTAGACCTGTTTGATGGCCTCCTCCTGCAGAAGGCCGGGAGGGGAGGGAGGACTCGGCACGGGCTCCCGCAGCCCCCGGGGTGGGCAGCCGCCGGCCCAGCCTCCTCCCCGCATCCCCCGCCAGGCGACCCCGCGGGCCGGGGCGTGGGCGGCGCGGGGGGCCGGGAAGGAGGGAGCGGGGAGTGCATGTGCATCCTCCCCGCCGCCTTTCCTCCTTCCCTCCCCCTCCGCGGGTGTGTGTGTGTGTCTCCCGCTCCCTCTCCAGCCCAGCCTGACGCAGGCGGATCGAAATCGCCCCTAACAACCCGGCTCCGGAGCGCGGTGCCGGCGGTGGGGGTCCGGCTGCGGCGGGGCCCCGGCGGGTAGCGGGGCCGCGCCGGGCCGGGCCGGGCCCGAGGGGGCGGCGGCGGAGGCGAAGTTGGCCCAAGTACGGGGAAGCGGCGGGCGGCCCGGGGGGGGAAAGTTGCCGGGAGAGGCGAGGAGCGAGGGAGGCGGCAGGACCATGGGCACTTTGCGGGATTTACAGTACGCGCTGCAGGAGAAGATCGAGGAGCTGAGGCAGCGGGATGCGCTCATCGACGAGCTGGAGCTGGAGTTGGACCAGAAGGACGAACTGATCCAGAAGCTGCAGAACGAGCTGGACAAGTACCGCTCCGTGATCCGGCCCGCCACCCAGCAGGCGCAGCAGCAGAGCGCCGGCACCTTGCAGGGGGAGCAGAGAACCAAGCGGCAGGCGATCTCGGCCGAGCCAACCGCCTTTGACATCCAGGATCTCAGCCACGTCACCCTCCCCTTCTACCCCAAGAGCCCACAGTAAGCAGGGAGTTCACGCCGGGTACCCACCGCCCGCGGGGAGCGGAGCGCTCCATGCCTCGCCTCTCCATCTGCCGCGCTCAGCTCGCTTCGCCCCCTTCTCCCCTCGCTGCCCGCCCCGCGGGGCAGCCGGCGGGCGCCTTTTCCCCTCTATCCCCCGGCCTCGCTGCCGCTGCCCGCCGGGGAGGGACCGGGGAAGCTGCGTAGCGGAGCCCCAAAGCGCGGCCGCCCCGGCTGCCGCCCGCCCTCTCCCGGGTGGACCCGCGGTCTGTGGGGCGGGAAAGTTGCAAGCTCCGGGCTAGGGGAGTCTTGATGGGGGGATGTGTGATATCAGTGAGCCCGAGGTGTGGGGAGAGCCGCGCTCCCCCGGCCAGGCTGCTGTCGGACCCGACCGCCTCCCCCAGCCATTCTGCCGGGGGAGGCACGGCGGCGAGCTCGGATAGGGGCTGCCGGGGGAGTTCCTGCTGCCGGAGGATTGAACCAGAGCACATCGCGGTCTCGGGGGCTGTACTGCTGCGGGAGGGGACGGGAGAAACCCGGGGGTCTCTCCCCTCCGGAAACGAGCGACGTCATCCACGGAGCTATGCACAGCGGGGCCCCCGGGCAGGGCTGGGCAGCGTGCGGGCAATGAAACTTGGAGCCCCGCGGGCTACTGACTGAGTCTCCAGCAGCCTCCTCACCGCCCTGTCTGGCTGTCCTTGCCTGAGGGGTGCTGGTGTCTTGGAGATGGGGGGAAAGCCGTAACGGGGCCTCCCTGCAGTGTCCTGTTCTCTCGGGTCTGGTGGAGGGTGTGCGGGGGATGTCGGGAAGGGAAAGTTGCGGGGAACCTTGTCTCCCCAGCTCACAACGCGTCCGGGAAATGCTCTGTCCTGGTTTTACACTTGCCTCAAGACTAGGCAAATTATAGCGATTTAATGGAGAAAACGGAGACCTCGCAGGAGCGGAATCCCTCTCCCTCCCCCCCCCCCCCGTTATCTTTTCTTAGCCAATAATTCACAATGTATTTGGTTCATCACTCCTTAAGGGGAACGAAAAAAAAAAACAAACCAAAAAAAAGGGGCAAAAGAGATTATCCGCTGCTGAAGCGCCCGCATTGACGTGCCGGCACAGTGGGGGGCGGCAGCGGCCGGCCCGGGGCTCGTCTCCCCCTGCCCGCTGCTGCCCGGACGTGTCCCTCGGTTGAGCGGCAGCCAGGGCTTGACCTCCCCATGGCCGCTACTGGACAAATCCGCCTCCCCTTTGCAGCAGGCGTCTTCCTCGCGGAGTGAAAAGGGAGCGCTGGGGTCGCTCAGGCCATCCTGGTGGCTGGGGCAGCTCCTGTTTTGGTGGCCTTTAGGGTGCCGGTCGCTCTTTCGGGCACGTGGCGGACAGGGCCTTCAGGCTCTCGACGCTAGGTCGCTCTAGCGAGACCCCTCCGAAACCCCACCTTCGAGCCTTCACCAACCGCCCACGGCTTACCCGTTTACTCCCCGGGCCGAGAAGACGGCGGGGCGTGGGCGGGTGGCGCAGGTGTTGCCCATGGCGGCGAGGTGGGGCCACTCTTGGGGAATGATGCTTCTCATTGCCTTGACTGGGGGTGTCAAGGAAGGACGTGTTCCTCGTTATCGGGACGTGTTCGTCGCTGCTGGGACCGGTTCGACTCTTCCGGTAGGCTATGGCCCGGAGCCCTGTCCTGCCCGCGCCGCCCCGGCCCTTTCCGCCGTCTCCTGGCAACCGCCGCGCCGGGGCTGCCCGCCCAGGGAGGGCGGCCGCTAGGAGCCGGCCCCGCCACTGCTGCTGCTGCTGCCGCCGCCTTGGGCCTCCCCCCGGCCGGGTCAGGCCCTGCCAGGAGCCGTGTGGTGCGGTGCGGTGCAGTGGTGGCTGCCGGCTCCCCTGCCTTGCCTGCTCAACCTCCTTCCCCGCCCCTTCCCGCCTCACTCTTCCACAGATATTTTGCCCTTTTAAGGCGAACGGCCGGGGCTCCGAATTCAAAAGGGGAGAAACTGTGGAGAACCGAAAAAACCCACTCGACCCCAAAAAACAAAAGAAGACGGCCCCAAAAGTAGAGCCCAGGCTTTGTCGGGGGCACACGCACTGCTCCCTGTGAGCAGGCAGCGGGGCAGGTGGGTGGGTCTGTGCAAGTAGTTGTGTGTTTGGTAAATGCCTAAGGTGGGATAAGGTGGCTTTAATTTCTCCAATTAGGCTGTAGGACATTGTATGGCACCAGAAAATGTTTAATTTCCTCTTATGGGGGTGTGCGTGTTCACCCCTTGGTGCCTTCAAAGTATGAATCCAGTGCCTCAGAGCTCAGAGAAGCACTTCACGTTTCAACAGAATGAGCCTGGAGCCACTGCTGTGTACGGCAAAATGTGTAGGAAGCCTGACAAAGCTTTGAATTTTACTTGCCTGTTGCATAAATGCCTTGCTATAGTCTCACATAAGGTGTAACAAGCACCACCTGTTTGAGGGTGTATTTCATATTGACCTTCCATGGTCAATCCTCTAAGACTAGTAATGATGTTTTAGTCAAGTTGCAGCTTCAGACCTTAGTCACTTAGAAGTGCTTGATCACAGCTTTGGGAACGCATGTTGCCCTAGGAAGCGTTTGCTTTTTCTGTTTGAGTCTTCATGTTATGGTGATGAGGAGCCTCCAAAGCCTCATGCCCATGGATGGACACCTACTGAGGTGACATGATGTCTTCTGGTGATATACGGTCATGTCGGGTGCTTGCCTAAATCTGTAACTGCACTGATGAGTGCTTTTAATTTCAACATCCCAGTGGGAAAGAAGATAAAGCTGTCTAAATGAAAACATGAACTGTGGATTTTTCTTACCTGTAGTTCTCATGATTAAAATACAATCCAGATTACCTGCTCTGTTAGTGGTGGATGTACCTGGGAGACCGAGTGAAGAAATGCAACTGATTTTGTTTGTTTGGGATCGTTAATATCTAAATCTTGGGGGTTTTTGTACGTTTTTCTACACGCAGTTGCAAACATGGCTTACACAGTGCTTGTGTGTGTTTGAGTGAAGGTCCTTGTCTTGGTTAAATAAATGTGACACAATCTTGATGATGTTTTGATGTTCAAGATAATGGTTTATGGTGGTACTGGAGGTTAAGGTTGAGAGGACCTGGAAGCAGAAAAGGAATTGATACCACATTGATAAGATAAGAGGAAACAGTCTCAAGTTGTGCTTGAGTAGGTTTAGGTTGGATGTTAGGAAAAATTTCTTCCCCAGAAGGGTTGCCAAGGCCTGTCCCAGGGATCCAGGGCAGCCCTCATCCCTGGAGGGGTTAAAAGCCATGGAGATGTGGTGCTGAGGCATGTGGTTTAGTGTTGACTTGGCAGTGCTGGGTTAATGATTGGACTCAATGTTCTTGAAGGTCTCTTCCAACCAAAATGATTCTATGAAAATAAAGAAGGGTTGAGGTTTTTTTCCCTATTCATGCTGAAGCTCAGAGATTCTTGAGGTAGTGGCATCCAACCTTTGGTTTTGACAAGTCACTAAAATATCAGCCTGTTTTCCAGCATTATACAGAGGTGGGAGCACCAAGAGAATATAGAGGAAATTTTTAATTGTGTGGTGTTTTTTGCAGTTAAATAGTGCTGGGTCTGTCCTGATCTGGTGGAGCACCTAAGGCAGATGGAGATTGGTAGGATCAGTAGCAGTAGAAAGTCTGTTAGAAATGAGGAATGATCAACAGGGCCATGTTAGACTTTTGATACCCATGTGTCCGACTCTGGGGTGTAGTGTCTATGGAAGCTGATGTGGTTCTACATAGAAGATTCTGGGGTATAAAATTGTTAAACTCCAAGCAGCTTTTAACTGTGACAGTGAATTTAATTGCCTCATATGGGAAAAAAATGGTTATTAAACTTCCTTTGAGATACCTTGCACACAAACCCCACACATATAGTTAAAAAAATGATCTGTTTCAGAGTGTTGAGTTTTAGTTGCTGTTGCAGGGTTGGGTTGGGTTTATTTTGCTGTGAAGCATTTATTTATTTGTAATGAACGTGAAACAGGACTTTGTGGGTTCTCATGAGGGGTTTATAGCTAAAATCCGTGGAAGGGCACATCTTGCCATTTCCTTCCAAGTTATGAGACCAGTGGGAGAAGTCGGGGAATTGGCATCTTTATTAGTCTTCATATTCTTCATCTTCTAAAATTGCTGCTGTTTGTTTTTCCACACCTCTGACCTCCTGCAGGATATATCCTGGCTGCTAACAGCCTGCCAGCATGAAAAGGATACTGCAAGACCACGTTTGTAACCAATGGTTATTCCAATTAAGATTTTACAGAGCTTCAGACCAAACAGTAGCCTTTTTCACGAGGAGCTGAAACTCTCATGTCTTTGCTTTCCTTACTTTGTACTCACTGTGGGAAAACACCCAGGACTTTAATTGTAAAAGGCTGTTTGGTTTGGTGATCAGCAACAGCTGTCTGCTGTTTGGGAAGACTTTGTAATCAGCATATTTTGCTTTTGAGAAGAGAAGAGTAGAAGCTGGATGTAAAACAAAGCAGAGAGCTTGTTAGGGTGGAGAAATGTATAGGGCCTGATCCTCTCATGTCAGAGGTGGTGGGTGCCCTGTCATACTCTGAGGTAATGCCAAAGTGCTGCATCATGTGTAGAAAATGCTGAGTAAGCTAAAAATGGACTTGGTTTTGTGAGCTAATGGATATAGGAAATGCTCTGAATGTAAAATTGGGGAGCCTGCCAAAATGCCAGAGATTAAATTTTTTTTTTTTTTTTTTTTTTTTTTGCGGGAGGGGAGCAGCCTGTGAGTGGTACTTGAGAGTTCTGGTTT
>JANHGN010022124.1:0-18356 GCA_024605025.1 Megaceryle maxima | reverse complement strand
CCTGAGGACTGGAGGAAAGCCAGTGTCACTCCAGTCTTCAAAAAAGGCAAGAAGGAAGACCCTGGTAATTGCAGACCTGTAAGGCTCACCTCTGCCCCAGCAAGGTAATGAAGTATCTCATTCTGGAGATCCTATCTCAACACATGGAAGAAAATAAGGTTATCAACAGTAGCCAACATGGATTCACTGAAGGAAAGTCATGTCTGACTAATCTGACAGCCTTCCACAATCCTGTGACTGAATGGGTAGATGCAGGGAGAGCAGTGGATGTTGTCTACCTTGACTTTAGCAAGGCTTTTGATACTGTTTCCCATAACATCCTTGTGGGAAAGCTCAGGAAGTGTGATTTAGAAGAGCAGTGAGATGGGTTGAGAACTGGCTGAACAACAGAGGGTAGAGGGTACAGAGTCCAGCTGGCAACCTGTAAGTAGTGGTGTTCCCCAGGGGTCAGTTCTGGGTCCATCTTCATCAATGACCTGGATGAAGGGATAGAGTGTACTCTCAGTAAGTTTGCTGATGATACAAAACTGGGAGGAGTGGCTGATACACTGGAAGGCTGTGCTGCCATCCAGTGAAGTCTGGACAGACTGGAGAGCTGGGCGAATACAAACCTAATGACGTTCAACCAGGACAAGTGTAGAGTCCTACACCTGGGGAGGAACACCACCATGTACCGGTACAGGTTAGGAGTAGACCTGCTGGAAATCAGCCTCATGGAGAGGGACCTTGGCATCCTGGTGGACAATAAGTTCTCCATGGAAGAGCAATGTGCCCCTGTGGCCAGGAAGGCCAATGGTATCCTGGGGTGCATAAAGAAGAATGTGGCCAGCAGGTCAAAGGAGGTTTTTCCTCCCCTTCTACTCTGTACTAGTGAGACCACATCTGGAGTATTGTGTTCAGTTCTGGTCTCCTCAATTCAAGAGGGACCGGGAAATACTAGAGAGAGTCCAATGGAGCGCTACAAAGATCATGAAGGGACTGGAACATCTCTCTTATGAGGAAAGGTTGAGAGCCCTGGGGCTGTTTAACTTGGATAAGACTAAGGGGATCTTCTTAATGTCTACAAATAGCTGAAGGGTGTGTGTCAAGTAGAAGGGGCCAGTCTCTTTTCAGTCGTGCCCTGTGATAGGACAAGGGGCAATGGTAGCAAGGTAAAACACAGGAAGTTCCACCTCAACATGAGGAAAACCATCTTCACTGTGAGAGTGACAGAGCACTGGAACAGGCTGCCCAGAGTGGTTGTGGAGTCTCCTTCTCTGGAGGCATTCAAACCCCACCTAGACACATTCTTGTATTACCTAATCTAGGTGATCCTGCTCGGGGGGGGGGTGGTCTAGATGATCTTTCAAGGTCCCTTCCAACCCCTAACATTCTGTGAAGTAAAAAGGGAAGCACAATCAGGAGTTTTAGAGAGAGTTACAAAATAACGCCCCTTTTTAAAAGTGTTCATATGAGTGAAGGGAAGGAAGAAGGAGATTCAGAAGTGGATGCAAGTTGTTAATAATGCAAGACTTAAAGACACTATGAGTTGGTTTTTTGGTTTTGTGTTGTTTTTTTTTTTTATTTAGAAAAGACATCTGAGTAATTTGTCATCTCAGCTGATTGTTCCAGAAAACTTATTTTATAACAAAGTTGTGTGTGACTGATTCTGAAGCAACTGCTGAGTTACAATCCCACAACTAACATGGGATTTCTATCTGTTAATGGTCTCCAGCAAGCTTAGCCTTTTCATTTAATTTAGACTGTTGTTGTCAAGGCTTATGCTTTTAGCTCTGGAAATCCATTGTGTGGCCCATTTTGTTGATCAAAAGAATCACTGTATAAATATAGTTAAAGGATCTTGTGTAAGGGGATCTTTTATTTAAGCCCAAAAAGGTCAAGAGATCTTCAGTTTGTTTGTTTTACCGGAGGAGGAAAACACACACAAACACACACACACAAAAAAAAAAAAAAACCAAAAACAACAACAACAACAACAACAAAACAAAACAAAACAAAAAAAAAAAAAAACCCAGAAAAAAAAATCACACTCATCCCAATCCATGCAGTGGTTAATAACTGAGGTGCTAATGCATGATCCTTAGGCTTTCAGATTGACACAGCAGTTTGGGAGGAGAATAAAAAGACTTTGTGTGCTTGATGTTTTTATCTTATGGTATTGTATGACTTAGGAGGAGCTCACCACTCTGAACCTATTCTCAGTGTTCATTCCCATAGTCACACTTTCTGACCAATACCTGAGTAAACTTTACTCTGTCCTTCTATAAAAGCAGACACAAATTCCACCTTGTGTATCAGAGATACAAAAAAAATGTGATGCCCTTTTTTACTGAAGTACTTTTGAACATTTTGCCATTAATATAAGCATGTAAATCTACTAAATCAAAGCTGCATAGAGATAAAAGAACACTTTTTAGACACTCACAAAGCAAAAATAAAACCATAATAAAAGGCTGCATGAACCTGATTAGAAACCAAAGGTGATGAAAATTTAACAAATTGGATCGGTCTAGTTCTACATCTAAGCACCTTGGTTTTAAGTTCTAACGCACTATATGTACCTAGCTGGGGGGGGGTGTGTGTGTGAAAGGACTAAATTCAGAGCCTTAATAAAACAATAAGAAGTGTAGCAGAAAGGATAATGAAACATTGGAAATGATTTATAGTGTAATGAATCACTCTATATATCATTACAGAAAGAAAACAGCCAAATTACCTCAGCTTTAATAATCATATTCCCAGTGTCTGCAGATGAGGAACTTTAAAATGTATGTGTAAGACTGGAAATGGTTATAAAAGATCAGAGGCTTTCAAAATTCACTGTATACCAGGTCTAGTGAGTGCAATGCCAAGAGCAATATAAGAAATCTGATCTGACAGTTTGATAATTTTCCTTTGTTTGAGGAGATCCTGGTGCAATGAAAATATACAGCATCGTGCCAAAACTGAAAAAAAGAGTTAGTGGAAAGGACTCAGAGATAACGACCATTAGTCAGCTCCTCACTGGCAAAATATAAAAAGAAGATGAAGAATTAATTACATTAAGAAATCGCAAGGAACATGGTTTAGATTAAAGGACACTCTTTAACCAGCCAGCTGAAAGGCTGATGTAGCACTGTTCATGCAGATGTTTGGAAAGTATTTCACAAACTCTTATTTTGGAGAGTGCATCTAAAGGCTGTTACTCTTCCGCTGCTCTGTGCCATCTCCAAGTTATCTTAAGTATAAAATATAAAGAATGATAGAAACTACAGCTTCTAGTTAAATAGTGTGGGGGGGGTCTTTTTAAAGAAACACAGTAAAACATATGATAGTATGGTCCAAATCCTGTAGGTCCAGAATCTATAGATGGGCAGGTCCCTTTTCACCTATAAGAAATAACAATGAAGTAGAAGCCAATTTGTCAAAACTCAGCAGGTTTAATTCAGTCCTTTGGCTCATATTTGTCACATATTAACACTGCACAAAGCAGTAAATTGCTATACTGAAATCTTGGAGCTCAGACCTAGTTGTGTGGTTTATCTTTATCAACCTGGTTCTATACTACTCTCTGGCACCTGGTAACAGCTCTTTCTTATCTTGGTGCCTCAGCCCATCTCCACTGGCAGCTTCTGATCTATTCAGTGCTCCACTGTGTTCACTAAACATTAAGCACACAAAGAGATTACTTAAACAAGATCTCAAGGAGTAAGACAGACTATCAGTCAAACATCTCTGAAAATAGCATCCCCACCTTCTTTGTGAGCTTATGAAAATCACTAGTGGCATAAAGACATTTCAAATCAGGGTGAGAAAAGGTAAAACTGAAAGTTCAGTTGTAAGGTAGTGTTTGTTTCTGCTCTGTGTCTTGTTCCAGTAAGTACCACAGCAACCATTCCCAAATGTGCTCTGTTCTCAAAGCAAGAAAAAAATTAGGGGGAAAAGGTTGTGATCTTGACCTCTCCACAATGTATTGATTTCAATATGGAAGAGGGAAATACCTGTGTCCTTAGAGGTGACTCATTCTGCTAGCAATCCTTTATACACAAGTGACTTAAAGTGACAGATGAGGATGAAATGTCTTGCAGTGGTAACATTTGTATGCATGTACAGTAGAGATGAGAAGATGCTTGAAGCTTGAGAAATTAAGTTCTGCTGTCCTGATCTGGCTTGGCTTGGGATGGAGCCAGAGGACCATCCCTGGAGCATCTGCCAGTGACAGCAGCTGTGCAAAGAGGAAGCAGTGGGGAGTCAGAAGCAGTGAGTGATGGGGAGGAAGAAGACAGATGAGGAGGCAGGTGGAGGAGGCAAGGCATGGAGGGGGAAAAAAGGTGTTTTAGCCAACAAGTCTTGGCACAAAAACACTGGGAATCTCTGAATCCTGTGTTTGGGCCAAATTCTGGGCCCATGCTCTGGGGTTCTGTTAATTAATTTTGCAACTTCTCACTAAAATTCTGTCTTTCTCTTAAGGAGGAGCCTTGAGTGCTCTTCAAGTTGAAGGATGAGAGCTTCCTCTTCTCTCAAACAGAAATAAACCCTGCTTGCTGGTACCAGTTCAGCTTTGAAGAAGTCATGAGCTAGCTCTGACTGCTTCTATTCTCTGTACTAAAGCTTTGAAGTCCACCCTCTCTCTTAGAGCCCTTTGCAAATGATTTCTCTTCCTTATTTCTTTACCTTCAAGGCATCAGGCCAGAGGCAGGGCCAGGATCTGCAAGGAGATATGTTTACTGTTGCTTTTCCCATGCCTGCTGCCCCTTTCTGACTTTGTGCATTTTTCTGTAGCTTTTCTGATCATGTCTTCAAGTCTCTCTCTCTCTCATTGTCTGGAAAAGGTGCTCCCTAATGGCAACACCCCCGTGAGACGGTTTATTCTTTACTATCTACATTTCATTGTCACAAGTGCAAGACGGGTGAGGGATGACTTTTATGTTAATGACAGAGAGCAAAGGTTCCCTTGACTTTGCCAGGGTCAAAACTTCACCCTAAGGGACCTATTGGTAGAAATGGGAGGGAATTTCCATTTTCACAGAGAATCTGCAACCTCTTAATTGTGTTGAAAAAAAACCTCAAATATTTTCTTCACAGGGCAAAGTTCGTATCTTATTTCAGCTGAATGTAGGGGCCGAGCGGCATCTGCTGCTGAAAAACCTTTAGAAGTTACTTAAAACTAAAACAGGAATAAAAGAGAAGCAGGGTGGGAAAGGGTTGTTTGCTATTAAACACCAACAGAAACCAAGCTGGGCTTTTTGTCCATTCCCTTCCCCCAGGTTGTTCACACAGTCCTCATCACCCTTCAGGCAGCCTTAGAATGCTAATTTTTATAATCACTTGGAGAATGAAAACTATTATAGAAATTAATTGAAGTATTATTTTGAACCCTGCTTCATGAGCCTGGATCCACACCTATGAATAAACTTTCCCTTCTTAACTCCCAAGAATGGTAGTTCCCGCACCCTATACAACCTGACATATTCAAACTCAAAGCAAATATTTTAAACCAAGCTCTTTTTTTTTAAAAAAAACAAGTTATTTTAACACAAACTGGCAGGTGGTTTTTATGAAGAAATGGTTTTAAATCAAAGTCTAATTGTCCTCATTTCACAGATTCTAGGACTTCACATAGCAGCGGACGATAAGGATGCTTAGAACGATTCAGTGAAATGATACTGTAGAAAAGCTTGGATTGGCCCTATTCTTTGTTATACTTCCCGCCACTTTCTGAACTTTAGGAAGGCATTCATTTATTCTGTTTTTCTCAGGGGTGAAATCTGTATGTGTGTAACCCTCAGCACTAATAACAATGTGAAAACCTTCACACATCAAAGCTGTGACTATGTGCTTTTGTCTATCCTAATGGTTTGAGAGAAAATCTTGATAAATCAATGTGGTTGCTTTTTTTTTTCCCCCCCCTCCCTTTTCCTCTTTCTTAAGTTTTGTTGTCTTGATTAGATAAAAAATAATAGGGGGCTGTCAATCTGTTTTCTTTTCAGGTCTTCTCTGTCTTTTTCTAAATTAGTTACAGCCTGCTTTTTGTAGCTTTATAGCCAGCCTGACCTAATTTAATTACCATGACTTGTGTGGCTTAAAGATAAAGAGTTTTATTCAGTCTGCCTACTTTTGTATAAGTTTTCCCTTTCATACATCTCTCTATATTTGGCATTCAGAATTCTTGTCCTCTGTTCTTCAGTAGGTTAACACAAGGTTAGTTTTATAGCATTGTCCATATTTTCACAAAAAGGCCTTTGATGCAGTTCTGCTTAGTCCCTGCTTCACTCTATCTGTTTGTGTGCTGTTGGTCTGTGGGCCTTTGTGGGACACAAATGAACATAAACTGGGTCTCAGAAGCATGGGATGGAAAAATACTTGCTCATGCCCACCATGAGGCAGAAATCCTTAAAGCATCAAAGCTTGTTCCTATACCAGCTACTTTCTTAGATTATTTTTTTTATTATTATTTTATTTGAGGAAAATACTTCAGAAATCAAAGCTTGAGGCACTGCAGAGATGGGAAGATTGGAGAAGCAAGGTTGGTGCAGATGGATTGATGACCACTCTGGTCTTGTAAAAACACTTTACAAGGAAGCATCAATCTCCCACTCATCACAGGTTATATTTTTGTTTATTTCAAGTTTAAAGTGCAAACGAAGAGAAGTAAAGCTTCCATGCCCTGATCAGTAATACTGATCTTAATAAAAATAAAAATTTAAAAACTCCAAAACACTAGTTCCTCATGTAGGGCTATTTCGTTCAAAGGATCCTTTGAAAATACATGGTAGGGTGGGATATGTACTGCACTTGAGAACAAGAAGTAAACTACTAAAATTAGAGTGCAGACATGAATTCCCCATAGGTGCTGTAGTAGTACTTTGCCTGCATTGTAAAACTTCTGTCTTAAAAGAAGCTGCCCCAGGATGACACTTGCACAAAATATCTGACAAGAAATGTATTTAAATAAAAACTGGCAGGTTTTCAGCTGTCGAGAAATGTATGAAAAATTTTGCCACTCCTTTTCAAATGAGTCAGAAAAAAGACACTGAGAAAAGGAAGGTAAAGAAATGTATTTAAAAGGCATTTAATTCCTTAGCCGTTTCAAGTCATTTGCACAAATCCATAAAAAGATGTTTTGTTCTGCAGATAAGTCAAAAAGGATATCATTAAACCAAGTTTCAGAGGAGCTATGTAAAAAGTACCTGAAAATAAACAGTCTTTGCTTGCATGCCAGAAACTAACAAGCTATAGATATAAAGAAGAAACAGTATTTCCATGTGTTAACACCTACAGCAAGGGGAGAGTCCACTGACACTTTCATGCTGGGAAAATAGAGAGGTGAATAATTTCAGGCATCATTAAGTAGGAAAACCTAGGAAGAAATGAAGGGGTAAAAAAAGGAAGATGCACCGGACTTCTGTTTATACTAAAATAACCCAACACTGTAGGGATGGATTTTTCATAAACATCCACTAGTGACCTGCCTCAGCTCCCCTTAAAGCCTGTGACTGGCTTCAATCATTTCTGATTATGAGTCATTTTAAAAAAACAAACAAACAAAAAACAACAACAAAAACAACTCAATAAATACTTTTCCTTCATCTAGTTCTTCCCTTTGTAAACATTACCAAATTAAAAAGCAGCCACCTCTGAAGTGTAGTGCTACATCCATTCAGAAACCAAGCTGCTATGCCTCTGGAAAGAGACTGGCTGAGGTCACTGGGGCAAACCCCTACTGTTGTTTCTGCTGGATTTAAAAAAAAAAAAAAAAAAAAAAATGAAGGGGGAAAAGAAGTCCAGCTGAGAAGATAAGGTTTTAAAGGCTCCTCAGATAGATATAGGCACAAGGGAAACTTTACAGCACGCTATTAATCTTTCTTAGAAAGATGAAGTGTTGATGCGACCTTGATGAAGTGAGAAGCTGCCATTTGGAAGGAGAAAAAAAAAAAAAGAGGCAACTAGAGGACTTCCAATGCAGCATTTTCATCACTGAAGTGCACCTATCACACTGAGACTATTTTCACTAAGACAAAAAATGCTTGTTTTGATTTTTAATGTATAACATTCTTTGAGTGAATTAAGTCCCTCACAGTTGCCCACTTGCACCTCCTCTCCTAAGAGATTTATCAGAGTGGGTCTCTCTTTACTGGCTTGGAAATCGAGTTTCTTGGCCTTCTGCTGAGCTAGCACAAGTGTGGCTGGTAACAGGTCAGCTGTAGACAGAATTCTGTCTCTTCTCTATCATGGAAGATAAATAAGAAGTATGTCCACATACATGTCTAGACAGTGCTGAACAAGATGCCCATTAATATGGTACCTTTCCAGACATTTGTTTCCCTCTTTAATCAGAGACCAAACAAGAACCTCCACTTCATGGACTTCTATTACTGGCTCAAAATTGTTGCATTCATTCAATACAACTGACCAATCTGGCAGAGCCTCATTCCACAGACTTGGGGGGGTGGGGTCTGTATTTTGGAGGTATTTGCATGTGTTTAAAGAATATCTAAAAACATAAAGATGGCATAAAGATTGAACTAAATGTGCTGGCTCACTCAAATGAAATGCAACTATATGCCTGTGCTTGATCCAGATCACCTTTCCATCACTGTGTGCATCAGCAACAGGTTTGTATTAACAATTACGGACTCACAGTCTGAAACTGGAAGTAAGAAGTAATTTAGTTCCTTCATCTTTGTAGGACAAAGTCACTTGATGTATCTGTAGCCTACAGGCCTGTGGAATGTATTAGGCACTTATTCTACTTTTGATTAATAATGATCATATGTACTAAATACTAAAAATACAATATGAAAAAACCCACCCCTAACTTCTCTACAGATTACTTTAAACTGTGACATAAGCAGATATAAGATCTCCAGTAACATAACTTTGTAGTATGAAAATGCCTTCAGGCTGTCCAAGGATACAAATGCTTTACACAGAGATATGCCCCCTAAACACGTATCTGTAAAGTTCATGTCAAGAACATTGACAAATCCTTCTACTACCCTCTTGGAGATGTTAAAATACAGCAAGCAACCAGCTTATACAACTACAAAAACCTGCTAGAAAGAATGGCCTGTGATATTTTTTCCTCTCTGTCAAAAGGGAGAAAAATTGTCCAAGAAAACATGAAGAATAATAAATATTAAAGAAAAAGTTATTAAGTTTGTTACATTCCTGTAATCACTGCATCTGTTTATAATATCACATATTCAGATGGATGTTAAAATCATTGTACAAAGACTGTCTCCATATAAATATATTTTGCCCATGAACATTAAATAAATTTTGCAGTAGTTTAAAAATTATTCTGTTGAACCTTACTGCACTCTGTTATACAAATGTAGATACATAATTTAGAAGTGTCGTTTCATGCTTTATCTTGATACTACTAGAAGAGCCTCCAGCCCTTTTGTAAAAAGGCATCTACTTGGGCTTAAAAAGAATATATTTGAGGTCATTAGCAAAGGAAATTGCTACCATTAATTCTGACCTACCACAGGTTTTTAGCTTAAAAGAAAACTCAACAAATGTGTTTTATAAATCCATGTGCAATATTTTGGTTACAATGAAATAAAATGCTGATGTGTGCCAGACACCCTGAAATTGTTCTCCTGTGACTAATTCTTCTGAGATCGTTTTTAAATTAATCTCCCAGTGCTTGGTCTCTTCCCACACTTGTTATTAAACTAACAAAAGCAGTTTATACCAACCACACTACAAGCAAAGAAGTAAAATGAAACCTCTTTTCATGCATTTGCTTTGCCCTGTTGGGCAGCTTTACCTAAACTCACATTAAATAAAATTGCATCCGTATAATTTCATTTCAATATATCAAATGTTTTGTTTCCAGGTAAGCAGTTCATTAATGCCTCAAGCTCAGTTTATTATGGTAACTTTTATCTATGGTTCTGATAGTTAAAAAAACTTAACACTCTGTATGGTAAAAAAGGCACCAGTGATGGCTAAGAACAGCAGAAAATAGGCTATGAAAGATGTGGGACATGGAAATCTGCACTGAAGGGCTGGAATGAGAGTAACTGGCCTCCTCGAGAGGTTTTTCTGAGAAAGGCAAAGTGTTTTTAGCAACCACGACTGATCACTTCTCTCCTTTCTAGGAAGGTGTAAATCGGTTTCTTGTATCTGCCCAAAGGATTTAGATTTTAAATGTTTCATAAAAGGCTACCTCTTCCCATATGAGCGCGCCATGGCCCTTGATCTCATTTGGTGTCTAAAGATATTTTCATTTTACCAAAAGCAATATAAAAAGAAACACAGATAAGGAATGACCTTTTCTAAAATTTATTTACATATCTGTCTTTGGTATATCCTGTACAAAAATTATGGCAGAATGAGATATGCCAGGAGGAAAAAAAATGTACAGATCAATTCACTGATCTGTATGTGGATCACACAGCGACTGCATTTGGCAGAAGTGCACATCTGATCCTTACTGCAGCCAGATCCAAGAAAATAAAGGGCAGAATATGGCACAGATTCCACTGCTCTGATCGTACACAGAAACCAGCTGATATTTTGAGGTTACAACATGTGGCTCTTCTAAAGAGCAAACAGCAACCTTGTGGGGTTTGTTTTGTTTTTCAGCTGAAGTCTGACATGCATTAAATGTGAACATTTGGAAGTCATATTGTTCATTATGCATTACATATAATTGCTTTAACTTTTATAGGATGCAGTCATTAAACTGACTTTCAAAATAATAGAGAACTTAACAAACCCCTTACCGACACATGACCCAGTGAAGATGAATGAGCGTGGTGTCCAACTTTACAAACACTGTTTACTTTGGTGTAGATGCGAACGCCCCCTTTTCAACTCAGTGGTGATGCTTGCAACTGGAACGGGTGTATAAGAAGCAGGCCACACTGTGATCTATGAACAGATATACACATAGAAGTATAAATTATTTCTGGCACGGATTTATTGCACTCAAGATTCTCTGAGCAGCAGGGAGAGATCTGATATGTGAAACAGTAGGCCCCAGCCAATTAAGACTGTGACAGATAAGAACCCTTCCTTAATTTGTGCTGTTGGGTTTATATGTGGTCTGCTCCGTCAGTGATTTCATGTCCCCCTCTGACTTCACTGAAATACAATTTTTATCAGCTGGGATCCTGGCATTCTTTCCAGGTGCAGCAAAGAAATATCCCATTTGGAAGGAATGAAGTATGATATCTGTGTCCTGTCTTTCCCAGCCTTATGGGAAAGAATGGTTTTGTAGTTCTACTCTTGTGAACAAGGAAACAAACTAATTTATTAGACACGTAAATGTATCCTTTCAAAGAACCACAGAGGGACTCAATCAAGGAACATCCATTAATATCTGTAACAGCAGCAAGACTCAAGTATGTTGCTTTGGAAATTTGCCTTGCCAGGGCTGTACAGAAAAGGTTTGTTTAAAAATAGTCAAGAAAATCTCCTACATCATGGATATCTTGCATTGCTTTTGATATCTGTGCATTATTACATTCTCAAAGTTAAGAGAAAGTGAAGCTTTTCTAAGCAATATCCCCAATGTACATAGAGACCTGTGGGGTATTTTAAGTTGTTGAGATGGCAAATTCACTTTGAACATTAGATCATGCTCCAGATAAAGGAACTTCTAAAATTTTAGACTAGTACTTGCTTGGAGGGAATTGGATGTAATCCTTTTCCACTTACTTTGGTCAGTGGGGACTGAGACAGGAAGATTCAAAATCACTCAGAACAGAATGAGTGAGGACTCCTCAGTCCCATTTTACATGGTCTTAGGGGTGTATAAGGATGGACTCTCAGAGATATTTCCCATCAGTAGACTCAAGCAACCTCACCAAGTATGTTTTCAAAACACCATCCCTTCTCCTCCGCTCCTCTACTTGGTTTCCACACAAAGCAAGCCATGTGTGTTGGGTGGCTGGAGGACAGTACTCTAGGTGTTATAGAGATTATTGGCTCCACAGACAGCAATCTCAGTGACCTGGTATAGAAAATATTAGACCAAACATTCTAGGAAACAAATTCTACCTTCTCATATATTTCTATCTTTAATTAAAAGCCCACCCTGCAAGGATAGGGAAAAAAAAATTCTTTTTGGTAGAGTAGAGAAATAATTCTTTTGGAGGCCTTACAGGAGAGATTTTTTTTTTTTCTCCTTTCTTTCTTCTTGCTAACTTGACTTATTTGTATGTATCTTTAGACATCTCAGTCAAACTTTACACAAAAATTATTTCCGACAAAAGAGATTCATGCTTCTGGATAGAAAACAAGTAAAACTCAGATTCTAATTCCTCCTTTACTTCTATGACCTGGGGCAACTACTGCTGACTTTTAAAATATGTGTGCTTCTCCTGTCCCTAGTGATTGTTATTAATACAGTTTAGGGAAAGTGGTGATAAAGATCAATCCCCTACCCAGAAAAGAAACATTAACTACTTCTTTCATGTCTTCCATAGTGAGTGAGCAGCTACAGTTTCAAATGATCCCCAGATGTTTACTACTTCTTGCGCTCAAAAGCGGTTTAGGTTTTCTCCAGAGCATCTGTGCCACGTTGGGTATTTCTGGTGATCCTGCAGACTTCAACCTCTTGTCCTCTGAAGAATATGCAAAGGTCAAACAGAAAGTCTGCATGGTGTAGAAGTCCCCAGTGAAAAATAAACCAAGAATGGTTTCTTACCATTGGCCAACTCAAACTATGCCTCTGCATGCTTAACAAAATATTCAAGGAATTCCTATGGAGATGGGTATGTGAACATTACAAACTTTTCACATTATTATAGAAAGATTTAACGATTCCAGTAAAAGAGTAATGTCTGATGTCTCTCACAAAAAAACATGTTACTTTTCTGGTTCTTTACAGCAGCGTTTTCCAATTTCTTTATTCTTACTCAAAGCTCAGACTTCTCCTCCCTCATTCCTCCTGTCTGGAGTCCTTTATTCATGTGGTCAGAAATTTCTGCCACTTTGACCATTACTGGGATCCATTCACTGTGTGCCCCAGCACGATTCCCTGCTATTGGGCCTGCTTTCTCCTTCTGAGCTGAAACATGTCGGGAGGAGGGTGACAGGGCTGATTAGTTAGAAAGCAGCTGTACCCCAGAAGCAGAAAGGCATTTTCTTAAATGTGGGAATTGATCACAATACGTGCCTAACCTCAGGCTTGTGAATCGTGATGTCAGACAACACCAGTAAGGCTCTGGACCTAACTCAGAACTTCAGTGGAATTCTTCAGAGCTTATACTGCCAACAGAAGCTCTAGTTATGCAATTACAATAATGACATGGATTGAAGTATAGTGACATTAGTACTGTTCAAATAGATTTCAGGGCCAGTATGGCATAAAGTGGATTTGAAATCAGGTGGTATGTTACACACATGCAATCAAGAGATATCTGTTCTGTTATTCTTGGTCTGGCCTCTGAATGCAGCATGACCTGGGCAAGTTCACTCTTTTCTATGTCTCTGAACTAAGTTTAGATCTAGAGTACTGGAGTAGATCAAACATTCCACTTATCTTTAAAAAAGAAAGGGGGAGGAGGGGACAGGGAGAAACATCTTAGGAAATTATAGAAGAGAGAACCTAATTTGACTATCTGGGAAAACATCTGGAAAAGTTATTACAATCAACTTACAGGCACCTACAGCAGTATAAGCTGAAAAAAAAAGATTTAATAAAACCAAATGCTAACCTATTTTACTTTCCTTCATTTACAACTGGCCTGGTGAAGAGTGGGAGGATTATTATGTAAATTTGCAGAGCATAACAAAGATTTTGACACAGTTGAACATAAAAGTCCAAAAAGCAAATTGGGAGAGATGGTTAAGATTAAACAACAGATGCGCAGTTGTTCAAGGGAAGAAATACTCAGAAACCAGTTATCAGTAGTTCACTTGCACACAAACAGGTACTAAGCAGTACAGTCTACCTTATGTACATATGACAGTATAATATCGTACAGTAGCAGCAAAGAGTAATTACAGTATCAACAGTAATAAACAAGGTCCCAAAAATGCCTACCAAAGCACCTCATTTTCTGGACACATTTAATGTGATGAAGTTGATTATTTTCTTGAATTTAAAATATATTCTTTCTTGCCTTTCTTTTTTATTTTTTGTGCTCAGATTGTTTCTTCTTAGAACAAACAGGGAAAAGCAAATTAAATATCCAAGTTTCAGTTTACCATGTAAGATTTTCCTTAGAGAGGACCAGCTGACATGTCATTGGCAAGTCAGGTAATCAGGAACCACAGTAACAAGGGGTGATTACAACATTCCATTTATCACATATAGATGATTCTCTCATACCCTAGAGTGACTGCAGTGAAGTACACTACTCTTACACTGTTGAAAAATGCACTGATTTAGAGACTAAGTAGGGTTTATAGTAGAAAGCTATATATTACACAAATTGAAAGTAAGTTGGCTACTAAATAAGAACCTCACAAGCCTTTAGAAATTTTAATACCCAGAAACAACAGCAAAAAATTTCTCCTTGTCATATCAGTCAAGACAAGCTGACCAGCTCACATTGCTATCCTGAAAAACTACGGCGGCTGCAGAACCTCTGGGTAAAGGACTCACTTCATGCCCGAGATGCTGTGCCCTTGGAAATGCTGACTTGCTTGCCTGTTCTCAGAAGCGATAGTGAGCAGCTGGGGGAGAAAAACTGCTCTTCTACTTTATATTTATATTGATTTCCTTTTGTTTATATTATAGTAGATTACCACATGAAGGCAGCAGGGCTATCACAATAAAATAGTCAGGTAAGTTCTGGAGTAAACACAGGAATAAAGCTTTGTACTGTTTCTTTGCAAGTATTGGTAATATATTATTAATCTTAGATACTATATATATATATAGCATAAATATAGAACACCTATAGCAATACCTAATGCTATACATCTAGTATACTATATACAACATGAGCCTATTTCAAGACTGTAACTATCTTGTTCTTTCATCCCTCCATCACTAATCTTTCAAAAGTGATGAATAATGAAGGATTATAGTCCCTCTAAATTTGTGAGCACAATGACAGCTACCAGCAAAATGAAATAAATAATATACCTCCTCTTAACTACTGCATACCTTATGCTTTCCCACGTGTCCAGGTAAAATCACTACGGAAAAATCAACCTCAAGCTGTTCAGCAGTGGTTGTGTTCCTTCAACAGGACACTGAACTGCGTACTTGAATCTTCCCAAGTGTGGTTTCCCACAGGAAGGAGCATCAAAAGCAAACATTAATTGGTAGTGTTTATATAAATACCTGAAAAATAAGGATGGATAAAAGAAGACAAGTCCTCCAAGTTAGATGATGTTTATAATGCAATAGGTAATGTTACAAGCAAGAAACAAAGAAGTGCACCATTAGGCTCAGAACACTATGCACAGCAAGATAAGAACAGTAAGAACAATTTTCATTCTACTTCCTTCTCTTTGCAGTTGTCCTAACTAGTCCCTGATGATACGAAAACTGACCTTCCTTAATGCTTTGTCCCATTGGAAGCAATTAATGCTGAATAAACACAAGCACTTTCCGAGAGCTTTAAACAAATTATCTGGAGAGCCCAACAATTTTGTCATTACTATAAGCTGGTAAATAAAGACAGAATATTGTGCCATACAGGGCATTAAATTTTTTTTTACCTTCTTGGTATGCACTGTCCCTTTCCCTTTCTTCTTGTGAGGCACAATGCCCATGTTCCTCACATGCTGCATGAACAGCAGAGATGGGAGGAAAAAATATCCCAAATCACGACAGATCTCGAAACCAAAATCTTACACTTGATATGGTGGACATAACATAGAAGATGTAATGAAAAACAAAAGCCTCTGATCCTAATTTCAGGGCAATTATTCCAACTGAGCACTCAAATAACTGAGCTGGACTCCTCATTTTAATTAATGCAAAAATGCCTATTTGACTTCATTGCATCAAACCATACGGAAATTAAACAGTCATGTATATTTTTAAAATATAAGTCAAATAGGCAGGCTTAAAATGAATTTCTTTATTCATGTGCAATGGTCAAAACTAACCAAGTTGTTAAGTCTCTGTAGAATCAGAACCAAAATACCTGATCTGAAAAGTATTTTGAACAGATTCCATGATCTCGTGAGGTTTCCGCTGTGTTTACTGTGTTACAGGAAATCTGGCTGAATTTGGCTGATGTCAGTACAATTTTTATCACATGGACTTACAGTTACTTTACATACAGTCTAAGTGCTGTTGGTACACACACCACAGCTTCCCCTTGGTAACCAGTTTTGGATAGCCCCATGTTCTCTCCTTCTTACCGCATCACTGCTGTCAGATAATTTTTAGTATTTGCTTAAAGGACTTTTAAATTTTAGTATTTCAAAAGCATCCATGGAACATATGCGGTGCAGCAGTGTATGAAAGAATTTCACCTTATTATCTTTGCTGATACTGAGAAGGTAGTAGGGTGGGCCCAGTGGGAACAGGAAGGTTTGAATAAGATTATCTTAACACAGCATAGCTCTTCCAATCAGTAGCCTGGCACAACACAAAGCTAGTCTTTATTCTACTGCTAAAATATTACACAGGCAAACATTAAATTATGAACAGAAAAGTACCTAGTTCATATGCAAAACATTTTCATCTGTTAGTATATAAACATTTATTAATGTTGAGTTAATCTATTAATACTGGATTATTATTAGTCATACATTTGTTCAAACTGAACTGTGAATTCACTTATTCAGTTATTCCTGACTATTTCCTTTTTTACTTTTATGTCGAAATTACATTACTTACCATTCATTCCACCCAGCTTGTCAAAGGCAGGTGGGAAGGCTCTGAAATGTATACATCACAGAGAGGGGTCTTCCCATGTAAAAAGGCTGATCTTCCCTGCTGAGGAAACTGAAAAAACAATAAAGCGCATTGTTAATTCCCTCCTTATTGGAAAAAGGCACCTTTCTAAGTGTAATAATTAAATAGAAATGGGAATCTCTTCCACAGCCCTGAAACAGAATTGTGAGACACTAAAATGTCCATCTTAGAACTATGCTGACAATTTTGCATTCTGGCTTGATGAGACAAAAGGGTAGAAAAGTTGGAAAACAGTTTAATTAAAAATTTCCACACTGATTCTCCTGTTTAAGATTCACTTTATTTCAAGTTTTCTTTCCCTATTCAGAAATTTTTTGCCTTTTTGTTTAAGCATTTAAAAAAACCCTTTCATTAATAGATCTCCATTTCTTTCCCCTTTTTTATCTATTTCATATCTTTCCCATTTTTAGCTCAGGGGAAATAAATTTTCAAAATTAGCTGGATGGCTAGACAGGAGAAAAAATGTGAACACATTATTCTACATATTCAAAAATATGTATAATACAAGAACAACTTTTTTAACTTTAAGAACTGCAGAAATCTCAGTAGGAACTGAGACAAGGTCTTCATTCACCCTTCAAGTAGATAAGGCAACAGCACACCTTTAACTGGCCATGACAGGAGTGGAACTTAATTGTATGCGTAGAATTAAAAATGGATTTATAGACTTCCCAGAATAAGACCAGGTTACAACAAAACATTCTTCTGTCTCCCCATCACCAGGCAAGGTGATTACAACTCTAAGATGTTATTAAAGCTGCTGAGACAGTGAGGCCATTATAAACTTCCTTTCATGTCCATAATTATTCAGGTGTCTTTTTTATGTGTTATTTTTCGTATAGAATAGCTTGTGTTTTCTATCTGAATTCTCAATGAGACTGCAGCTGCGGTGTGACCTCAGACTTTTTCATTAATCTGTTTTGAATTTTTATTACTTAGCACAGCTTTTAAGAGAGGAAATAATAGTGAGCTTCTCGGGCTTGAAGACAAGCTCCAGAAGCCGGAGGCGGCGTCTGGAGGTAGACCCTGCCTCTGTGGCAAACAAGGCAATAAAGCCAAGCCTCTCTCGCGGCCCTGGGGTGAAGGGCGGGCCGGTGTTGCTCTGGGTGGCCCGGCCCTCGGCTCCCCGCCGGCCCCCCGGACACAGTCATGCGCTACCGGCCCTGCCGCCCTCCCGCGCCTCCGCCCCAGCACCGCCCACTCCCCACCTCCGGCCGACGTCTATTGGAGGGGCGCTGCGCAGGGGCGGCCGCCGATTGGCCCGACCGCCGTCGCGCCTGACGCTGGCCGCGGCCCGAACGGAACCGCGTGCTGCGGCACTGGTGAATTTGAACCGGGCGGAGGGGCCGGGACTCCCGGCGCGCGCCGCTGGTCTCGGTATCCGCTGGGCCTTTCCGGGCCGACCCGACCCGGAGCCGCGCTGAGCTCGGCCCGGGCCCGGCCGAAGGACCGCGCTTCCCCCTGGCCCGGCTGCTGAGGGGGTCTGGGCCGTGCGTGCCCGGACCCCCACCGCCCAGGGGCACCACTT
>JANHGN010022123.1:29566-42529 GCA_024605025.1 Megaceryle maxima | reverse complement strand
AAACTGTATTTTTTACAGATAATCATCTTTCATCTGCCTTCCACCCTAACCTTTAGGATAAATAGTTTGATTAGTTTTTTGTTTTCTTTTCTGTTGCATGCTGTGTATTAGTATTTATGAAAGGTAAGAAAACAGTAATACAATTTGAAGACATTGGTGGTGTTAAAATCAGTAAAAGATCCAGGGGGTGTTTTTGATATCTGAAATCTGGGAAGGGGGGTCTATAGCTATTCTTATTTCATGTGGGTATGATTTCTACATTCGAGATTTAGTGCTATGAAAATTTTCAATTTTGTAACAAAATCTTATGCTTTGTATGAAAATGAAGTGTCTGTTCTGAGGTAGTTGTTCAAATAAAAGATGAAAAAATGGACATACATGGCCAAGGAAAACAAGTAAAAATTAACTGTTCTCATACCAAATATCAAAGTAGGTTACTTTTTATAAAATTATATAGGATAAACCAAGAGTATTTAAATTTTTAAAAAACAGAGTTTGTATGGGATTGTAAACATTTTATTTACTTCAGATGGCAATGTAACCGGGAAAGGGGCTCATCATTATGACTGAGAAACTTATAAATTAATTTCAATGCTATGCAGACAAAACCTTAAAGTAAACATCTATGCTAATTCATATAGTTCTTTGTTTTCATAGGGTATGTAGTTTATATAATGAACATAGTTTATATAATCTCTTTGATTTCACTATGATATTACAAAAAAATGGCTCAATTAAAATATATATGGGCAATATTTTCTAAAAAAATAATGATTTGTCAATATTTTTGAATAAATACACATCTGAACTAATGTTTACCATTCAGAAGAAGAAATTTAACTTTGATACTTTCAAGAAAGTTTCTACCTGGTGATTTCTTTTTTCCGTTTTTTTTCCTCTGAAAATATAACTATTAATTTAAATGGTTACATTCCAGGTTTTAGCACTGAATTTGTACTGAATTATTTTGTTTATTTACATTGCCAGCTGAATCGAATTTGCTGACCTCTGGACATTACCCATTACATTTTTGCACTGTCCATAGGAAAAATTGAATGGTTCTCTCAGTCCAGAGAATAAAAGGAATGGAACACATTTTCTAGAACCCCTGCCAGTATACAGCACATTTTTAGTTATAATATAGCTCTTGTCATTCTGCTTGTTTTTTTGTTCCATGTTGTCAGCTGCTGAAATATGAAGAAAGAAAAGAAACAATCCACAATTAAAGCTGGTTTAAATTAAACTTACCATGTAGCTGTTAATTTATGAAAAAGTAAATATTAGCCTTTCCCTTGATCTCTGACATCTACCTCTTCCAGGTGGAAAACACACTGCTTCAGACTTCATCTTCCTAAACCTCTTCTGATGCCAGGCAAATTGGAATGTCTTTATTTCTTTAGCATAACCATCAACCCATGAAAGGGTTTTATGTGTATAAGCTTCATTGATTATTAGTTTTGTGGCAAACCTTTATGGAATCCAGGATTTTCCTTGGAAAACTTCTGATTTTGACACGAAAGCATTTGTAGAAGTATGAACTTTTCTGTTAAAAGGAAAAGAAACATTTTCCTATCATAATTTCAGCAAATAATTGATATTAAGAAATTCTGGATAAACTTTCGGTATTTTTCAGTGAACAGATACTACTGTAACATTTGGAGATGACAGTTTGCACTGGTAGAACAATCATGAGAAATTCCTCTGCAATGATGTATGTTGTCAATTCTCACTTAATCAATACAATTTATCATTTAAGACACTGATTCAGCACAGTTATGCTTTAGGGCATATAAACAATCCCATTAACTTCAATAGCTGTAGATGACAAAACTGTTCAAAACAAGGCAGCTAATAATAATATCAGCATGCAAATCTTATGCCCACAGAGAAAGGATCAAGGAAGCAACTCAGCAGGAGTTGTACAATAAGAGACCTTTACCCCAGTCCTGGGTGGGGCAGGAGATTGCATGAGGTACTTAAAGTTGCATACCACTGCATAAACTGTTCCCTTTCCTTCTGTACCTGATTACGCAGCAAGTGTTCTGTTCCCATTCCTGGCCTTGGATCCTGTCTTTGTTCTGTGCTGTTTAGGCTCCTCAGGCAGCACTGGATTCAATCATGGTTCTCATTCCTCTTTTTCACTACCAACTTAATAATCAGTGGGAAGTGGTGAACAAATTACTTTTTGCTTTGTTTTTGCAGCCTGCTTCTGTTCATCAGGAAGACATTTTTAATATTTAACACTAGACATGAAAACTGTCTGAATCTCAGTGTCTAGTCATCCTATGTCTAGATCTTACAGCAGAGTACAGGTTTTCCATGGTGTCCCCTGCAGGAGCCTGATTTGGTGGAGCTTCTGTGGAAGGGCTGCCAGACTTACCCTTGCATGAAAGTTAAGGATAAATGATAGCTGCAACACTTTTTTTCCAGTAACCTCATGGTTAAAATGCAATAAACCTTATTCAATATGCTTTCAGATACCTGATTAATAGCAGGGAAATGCACCCAAACCTTTTTTTTTTTTTTTTTTTTATCTGCTTGGGGGAAAACAGAAGAAAGTCTTGCGTCTCAAGAGGATGCTAATCCTCTTTCTTCAAATAATACAAAGTTTACTGGACTGGAGATATAGGAAATGTGATTGTTTCTGAAGGCTAATGTATTTTTTTCAAAATCAGAACCTTTTGGTTAAAATTTCTGTCCCAGGACTAAGTCATTTTTCTTAAGCATCAAACTCATCAGCATGATTTGTGACTGAATCCAAGGAAGCAGAGCTAACCAAAATGCGCGCATGTGAAACTTCCTCTCCACCAATTTGACAGAGTTTATGCACATATTTTATAAATACTGATTCACCAGACATCTGAAAAGTCTTAAGCAGTGTCAAAAATATAGACAAACAATACCTTTATACTCACAAAAGATTTCATTAGGACATATTTACCTAATTTACCTAGGTAGGTTATAAATTATTATGTGGAGAACTGTATGCTTTCATGTATTTTAATGACATTGCAAACTCCAGAAGTAAAATCTTCTCTCCACACCTCTGACATACATTGTTGGATTTTCACAGTGTGAAACTGCTTGTATAAAATGTGATGAAGTGGAAGGAAAGCTATGGCAATATGAAATCCATGTTACTCTTTCTTATGGTTATCATACTGTGACATCTCTATCTAAAGGATTTCTGGTGGTTTATTTCTTTTCTCTGTTCTAATCTGAAATACTATCAGCTTCCTTTCTATCCTGTAGACATACAGGTGAAGAATGAAGTGAGAAATTCAAGTGGAGGCATAAACCAAAAGACTATACTCCTTAGCTTGTTAAAAATGAAGAAAAATATAATTTCAGGTCACAGACTGCCAGAGTAAGAATAATAAAGCTCATTTTCCTGATTCTAAGTCTGAATAGTCCTGATAAGTGTTGAGGTTTAAGGTCCTTTCTGTAAATGTGTGGATACTAGCCCTTCACTAACAACTTTTTACAGTGCTAACAGTTTCCTCACATTTATCATGTAGAAAATAAACTTTTCACTGATTGCTAGAAACTATTATCCTATGTTAGTAAGTACATAAAAGCACTGCATGAGCTGGTTGTATGTTTATCCAGATATTTTACTGTGCTTTCACAGAGCATTTAAGAATATTTATCTACATTTTACAGAGGTAATGTAAAGAAAGAATTTTTGATCTTTGTATGGTAATGTTTTTGCCAATATGGATATCAATGTTTAAGAAAGAGATTAGGTCTTAAGTCTTCATCTCCTCCTCTCCTGCAATGGATGTTTACAACACCTCTGCCAGGATTAGATACCCATAAACAGATTCTCTAACAAAAACCTGCTGTCTCAATACATACAGACACTCATTCAAAATGTACATGATGATATTTTAACAATAATTTTTTCATTATTAAGGGAAGCTACAGATCTGGTATAAAACAATGTAATTGCAGGGCACCTAAGTGGTTCAGGGTAGGAGTAGGGGTTGGGGAGGGTGATAATATGGGGCAACACGGGCAGGGTTTAATGGAGTCTCCAGTTTCATGCTTAATAGGACTAGGAGTGAGAGGTTTTAGTCAACATATGTAATTTATTGTACACTACCAAATGATTCTTTTTCATAGGGTTTAGTCCACACTACCACTAAAATGCATATAACCTTGTCATGTAGACTTGGGTTAAATCTGTTCTGAATTGCTTAATGCACACACCTTGTACATGTCTTATACATGACAGTACATATACAAGCATGTGTATAGAATTACAAATGGTATCCTATAAAACCCCAATTAAATCCTGCTTCAGTAGCCTATGTTCTTCTTTAAATCTATCCTTTTGTTCAAGAAACATGGACTTCCTCCCAAATCTTTCCTCCTGGAAGATACCGATTAATAAGATGGTATTATCTACCTCTGACTTTTATCCTTCTCTTTCTACCCTGAGATGACCCCTTTGGCAAGCTGATATGGCTAGTACTGTGCCTTCTACATCACTAGCAGTTGCCTTCTTTCCTCATCTGGCAATCAGGAACTTGCTCAGTAAAAATGTCACAGATAGTAGCAGTAGTCATGATAGAATCTGCTGGTATTTTATGTGTGCTAAGTGACTGAGTCATTACAAAAGGTACATTAACAGGCTTTACACACTGTTTTCCTGTTCTAACCTACTGTAATTAAGCAATAATCATCTGTTTTATAAAAAAGTAATAATATTACCCAAAAATGGATTTTTAAAAAGAGTTGAGAAAATGGATTTTTCTTTGGAAAAATAAAAAAAACCACAACAAATAACATTATTTTCTATATTATGAACTTGTATGATTGTGTTTTTGTCAGAAAATTTGACTTTCAAATTTGTTCTAAAAATAAAGCCAAGAATTGCAATATAAAGCTGTTGACCAAGGCTTCTCTTTGAAGGAAAAATAAAAGTCTTATTATGTGACTGTATAATTTGTCTAAATGTAATATTTGTCACATGTAAGAAAACTTTACTGCTAGGCATATAATGTTAATTTCACCTCATTTTATTTGTCTAAAAGTTAGATATTTGTAGTGTAGTCATCTTAAATCTTCTTTCATGTCCTAGCAGAAAGAATAGACACTTCCAGAGGTCAATTAATGTAATTTTTATTGCCCATTCTAACACGACATGAATTGCCTTCTGAAGGTGGTTAACAGTATCTTTTTGAGTGCAAAACCAACACATGAACTAGACATTGAACTGTTAGATGCTCAAGTCAAGATAGGTCAGAATACAAACTTTTATTTTTCAGAGTAAGATATGTCTCTCCCCTGTATAATTTTCAAGAAATCTAAGGGGACTCTGTAACTTTACAGTGTTTATCTACATCACACAATTTATATGGAAAAAAGACCACTTTTTTTTTTCACCTCTACCTTCAGACTGGAGGGGAATGGGAAAAGAGGTTAAGGTAACAAAAGGAGAATTGTCTGTCCAATAAACAAGGCAATGCAGCTACATGGACAATTAAAGAATTCTTAAACTAGCCATAGGATATAACAGCTATAGAAAGTAAAAATCAGTCTGAGTGTTGAGTGGAGATTAGAAGCAAGATAAGAAGTGTACTGTCTTACATAGGTACAATTTCACATTAAATTTTCACATCCATAGATCTTGGAACAGAGAAGCTAGGACTTAATTTTACTCATTTGTGGAGACCTGTCTAGTACCCACTTCAACAGGTTTTTAATTAAAATAAAAGGATAACACACCCACCCTGTTATTTTTAATTCATTTCAGTCATGTTAACCATCAGTCTAGCTTAAAGCATTTTCAATTTAAGGAAAGGATAGATCATGAATATATTAAAACTATAAAGTCTGGCAGCCTCTACAGTTTCATAAATGGAATGGAAGCATTGAAACTGACAAAAGGAAAATAGTAATGACTTGGATGAAAGCTGTGATCTGAATAGCTGAAGAGTATCCTAAATCCACTTAATCATCTTTCAATGACAGCTAACATTAGGGCAATAAAACTTTTATACCATGCCAGTCAGTACTTTACAACATAAGACATACAGTTTTTAAAAGCAGTTTTCTAAAATAGTTGAAATTATTTCTCAAAATAAAGTTACAGTTCCAAGCTGACTACGAAGAAGATGTTCCTAAACTTAAGGCTTAAAGAAGCAATCTTGTAAACCAATGTAACAGAAAAGTACTGACAACAGTTAATTCATCTGCAGTGCCATCATGATTTATTTGTATTTATGTGGTGTTTCCCTACTTATGAGGGACTCCTCATGAGATTTTTAACTGAATTCCTATATTGTCTTTATAAAATATCCAATCTTTAGACTTTTCACAATATATATTAAAAAGATATTTTAAATTAGTACTCTCATGAGCAATAAGTAAAAATGAACCATATACTCTATGTGTGTATATTAGGAAAGTAAATATGTACGTTACCATTATCTGTCCCTAAAGCCAACTGTCACAGACTACACTGTGTTCATATTTTTAAACTTTTTTACTCTCTAAAACATGCCAATAACATCCAAACTGTTGATCGGGAGTGGTACCCTAGCCAATTTGACTGCCAAATCACACCAAGAAATTGCTTTGGAAAGTGCAAGATGGATGTACCAAATCATGCAGAAATCATTATAGCAATTAACATGGTTGACAAAACAATTCTGCTCAAGAGATAGACATTTTATCAAAGGGACTTAAGTTGGAAGTTTTCACAGACTTCCAGTGTGTGTGTGTGTGCATTCACAGTAATGTCTCATACACTAAACACAAAATTAATGTATGTGCATGAAGTCATGGATTTATAGCTAACTGCTCACTTTATGCACAAATATAAAGTTAAAATGAGCAAGTCTCTTTTAACAATACTTGAAATTTAAGCATGAACACAGGAATATAGGAAACCCAAGGCATTTTCTGAAAACCTGTAGCAAAAAGAAAGCTTTGATTGTAGCATACTGTGTTAAAGAAAGATTTGTCTCATGATGTGGACATGTGAATTGGCAAAAAAACCCCTCAAACAAATCTGAACCAATTACAGAAATTATATGCTTATTGTCAGGGAACTACATTATGGAGTTGTATTGAATTCAGATTCAAAGGTATGACTTTTCTGTAGAAAAAGCAGAATTCTAAGGGAAGTGTAATTGAATGGAGAACAGGAGAGAAAAGGAGAAAAACAGATTTTGTGGCAGATGGATAATTTAAGAACAAAGTTTTAATATAATTACAAATTTTGCTAAATTTGCAGCTATGCAGTAGTATAAAGTTTGGCATGTTGTGATAAGTTCATATTGGAAAAAAAGGCAGGGAAGACAAAAAAGGATGTTGTGCTTTGTGTCAAGATGTTAATTAAACATATGGAGCTTTGCTATGGAACATGCAACAGACTAATCAGCTGGTTTTGGGACTGTATTTGAGGAGAGACAGACAGGAGTCATGGCAGGCACTGGATACTGACCTCCTGATCAGACAGTTGATGAAATGCTTCAAAACACTTGAATAAATCTCATGGTTGCAATACAAGTTATGGCTCCAAGGAGACCTTAAATCAGCCTTCCAGCACCTGAAGGGGGCCTAGAAGAAAGCTGGAGAGGGACTGTTTACAAGTTCATGTAGCAATAAGACAAAGGGAAATGGTTTTAAACTAGAGCAGGGTAGATTTCGATTCGATATTAGGAAGATGTTCTTTACTCTGAGGGTGATGGAACACTTGAACAGGTTGCCCAGGGAGGTGGTGGGGGCCGCATTCCTGGAGACATTCAAGGTCAGCCTTGATGAGGCTCTGAGAAACCTGATCTAGTTGAGGATATCCCTGCAGGGGGTTGGACTAGATGACCTTTAGAGGTCCCTTCCAACCCAAGGCATTCTACGATTCTATGATTTGGTATGCGTTCTCTGATCTGCAAATTCAGATGGTTTTGTAACAAATATATACATATATAAATGAATTTATTGTCTAGTTATTACTGAAGAAAATTAATGAAATTATGGATTGGGGGGGGGTGGGCATTGAAGAATTGTTTTATTTTCTAGTAGGGTATAGCATAAAGGAGAGGTTTCTGATCCAGAATGCAAATCAAGATAGGTGATAATGAACAATTAAGTAATTAAATAGACATTGAGTATTACATCTACTAACACCGGTATATCATTGATATCAGATTAGAAATAATGAATCATTAACATTTCTTATTCTGATTCCTTTTAAACTAGTAATAGCTTCTATATTAGAGTTCTTCTGCTGTTGATGAGATTAATTAAATTGTTAATTTTTTTCCAGTGGATAGAACTGAAAAGTAGAAAAGATGATCAGAATTTGTCTGTCACCAAACATCACATCATCTGTCAGCCACATGTTGCCCAAGGAAATGGACAAGCTGTTAGACTGTTAGTAATTTTAGTTTGTTTTATTCATCTAGGCTTGTTCTCTGGAGCCACTAATTAAAGTTTATGTGCTATCATTGAAAATTAAAAGCTTTTATATTTCTTCCTGAAAACATTTGCTATAAGTGACCTCAATTTCTTATATAAGTATTTATGCCATAGATTGCAAGATGTTAATTTTTCTGGCTTTACAGAGACAAAGAAGAACATGATATTTTGTATTTTTTGTAGGATTGACCTAACACATCTCATCATAATCATTGCTGGAAAAGAGTAGCTCCTGATGAGCTTGTTTTCATGTGTTCCCAAAAAATCTAAGCAAAATAGTGAACAGTGGGGGTGAATTTTTCACTAAATGTAAATTTGAGAAAAAAAGAAGGTTAAATTCTGTGAAGGACTAATTACACCTTCAGACTGTTTTCAAGTTGCTATTTGAAAAGCCATTCTGAGATACAGTGGCAAACTAATCAACACCCAGATGAAGGTAGGTTGTGGCTTCTTTAAAGACTTGACTTTGAATGCAGTCAGCATAAAAAATAAAATAGTCTAAACTTTTTTCTTGGTTGTATCATTTGTTCTGGTAATTGACAGCATGATTTAGAAATTTTATTTGAATTGGAACTAAAAGCTATTACTGCTTTTTTTTTTTTTTTCCTCCTCCTGTTACATACTGATTACAAATCATAGGATACTTTGGCATCAGTCTGAAGTAACCTCATGAGGTCATCTGATCCAGCCTCAATAAACCATACCACCATAAACTGTTCAAGTAGACTGAAGGGTCAGGCTTAGCATTCTATCCAGAATACCATGCAGTATTTATTAACATAAATAGCTATGCATAATGATCAAGATCCAATTGGTCTTGGTCTGAAACATGGTGATGCATATTTGCTACCATCTGCCATTTCTCTCATTCTTTTCCAGTTTACACATTAAGAGACAGAGATTTGCTCACATGAAGCTACCAACATAGTTTTCTATCTAAGTAAGGCTAAAAATAAGCATATTCTATAAGGGTTATTAGTCTGACCTCTCTACTTCATACTTTAATTCTTCCTCATAATCTCATAGATTGTAAATGGAGAAAGAGGAGGAGCCAGGATTATTAGTCCTGTACTAACCTGCAGAACCATTCAGAGACAGAAATCATCGACTAGATGGGAAAGCCAACATTTTCCACTGTGTCTATAAGAATGGACATGTCTTCCTTCAGTCAGTAACTTTTCCTAGAGCAAGGCAATTCTCTTAATGTTCCTAAAGCCTCTAATAGAGAAAACCTTAAAAAAAAAAAAAAAAATTACTCTATTTTACAACCAAAGACCATGTTACCTTCATAAAGTTGATGGATTTTTTCTAATTTATTTTTTTAATACTGTAGAATTAGAATGTTATTTATATGGTCAAAACTGCTTTGGAGGTTAAATATTAAGAAAATTTCAAAAATATAGAACAAATTCATCAAACTATATGAATTTAAGGCAAACCATATACCTAAATGTTAAGAGGTCAGTTTTACCAACTGGTAAAATAAGAAGGAATTAATCAACATATTTTTTCACCCATTTTCCAAAGTTCATTATGAGACTTGTTCACTTTTGCAAACTCTGTTGAATTCATGATTTGGGAAAACATTCATACTGAGATGTATGCCCTATATGATGGGTTTGAGCATCTATTTAACTTGGGATTCATTTATGCCAAACCCTTCATGCCTTCTTGGCCTTGTATTATAATTGTTAACATCATATATAAAATGAATACTATGTGGATTTTTTTTTCCTATAGAATTTTTTTAATATAACCAACTAGATGCACAGTTAATATTTTTATTACATATTGAATTTCACAATGCCAACAATTTTAAACCAAATAAAATGTTTTGTTAGAGCTATAAGTGATTTGATTTGCTTAACAATTTACATGGAATTTGAAATAGGGAAAAAAGAGTTTGGGCTTTTTCTTTGTTTGTTTGTTTGTTTGGTTTTTTTCTCAATGCCAAGATTCTCAATAACTTTATTTTCTACATGTTTAAGCAATAAATAAACTAATTCTAAGTGATGCAATTTAGCTGGGCACTGCTCCTTGAAAAAAAGAGGTCTGAACATAATATGTAATCTTGATGCAGTGTAAGCAGCAGTGTAATTGGGTTTTGTTTCTCCAATATGTATGCCAATATGTGGACAGTACAACAGTCTATTGTGTTTGCTGACAGGTAAATTTCTCATTCAATGATAAGATAGCTTTTCTAAAAAAGCAAACACAGAACTTAATTGATAGTGAATGTTTAATTCATTTTCATAAAAGTCAATGGTGTTTCTCAAGGGGATAAAGGTGAATTAATTCATTTATCTAGATCTTGAAAGCTGATGAACAGTAAACATGATACATTTAACAAAGGTTAAAGAGTGCTTATTGAGAAGCCTTTGAGATAGCAACACCATTTTGATTTGTTTGATTTCTTAACACTGGCAGGATTATTTGTGTTAGATTACCACTGTATTATTTCACATTACAACAAGTGCTTTCTCATGTTATAGTCTTATTGACACTCATGTATAGTCATCACACATAAAACATGATCAAAACAGCCTATCTTGTTGCTGAATAGAAATGAAATTCATTAGTTTCATATGAAAAATGGAAAGAAAGAAAGAAAGAAAGAAAGAAAGAAAGAAAGAAAGAAAGAAAGAAAGAAAGAAAGAGACAAAGAAGGAAGAACCTGGATACTAAATGTCAGTAATAATCTGAGCAACATAAAGACCCACTATAGCGTAACCAATTTTACAAGCTCATTGTAAGACTTTCTCTGCCCTGAGGGTTATAGTATCTCAATAACAATAAAAAGAATGAGGCACAGGGAAAAAAGTAGAAGTCTTACAATAGTAGGACTTTTACACTGGTCCGTTATTATTACATTGCTTTGCTATTCCCTTCTTTGATTATTCCATCACATTGTTTTGTGGGGGTTGTTTTGTTGTTCTTTTTGTATCTACATATCCTACCCTTTACTGTCTGGTACAAATCACAAAACATGGAGTCAAAAAACAGACAAACAAGTAAAGATATAATGATTACAAAGAAATATGTCTCCCATTGGGGATTTAAATGATGTTTAAAAACATGTATTGAATGTAAGTATATTAAGACCTATATTTTCAAAGTCTGTTTATACAAGTATAAATTTCCCCTCCAGGACATGCCTTGAGTTTTCTGTTGCTAAAACTACTATAGAAGAATTTTTAGATTGTTACCCGGAGTGGAGATGACCTTGTTGAGAATGAATAGTTGATGATATATAATGATGAAGATATTGTTTCTCTCCATAATCAGAATAAATTAAACTGAAGACCTCAGTCTCTAGCACTCCTTTAATAAAAAGCTTTGTTTCATCTGCCTTCCTTTGAGATAAGACCTAAGCAATTTATTATCAATGGTCAGGCAGGTCTTAGTTGTTAAAAGCAGCAAAAGCACATTACATTTCTAAATTCAATCTATTCCCTACAAAAATGTCTCACAATTGTCAAGAATTGCCAGAAATCTTAAGAAAAAATTTCATCGGGTGTAAATACACTCAGGAGTGGTGTACATACTACACCTTAATGGGACACAATAATCAATAACAGGGAAACATAACTCAGTTCTGTTCCTCTGTCCAACACTGTGAACTAGGGAAATTTTTGAGTCCTTTATATTCAGCTTTATAAATTGGGTATGATGCCATTTAGTCAGGTTTATGATGATTGATCCAAACATAATGGCTAGTCAATAAGATAACCAAGAATAGATTGTGAGTTCTTATATGAAGGTCTAGTCAAGGTCTGGCTTTTAGCATGCAGCTGCTATAATAACATGAGGCAATAAAAAGTCTGAATCAATAGGATATTAACTATGTCTTATATCTAATTGCAAATATAGAAAGCTATAGGCAAATGCAACTATATAGTAGATGTGATATAGCTTATTCATCTATGATCACATATCATCTACCTCCTATTTAAAGAGGATTAAAAATGCACTTGGAGGTTGTTAAAGAGTAATTATTTATCTAACATGTTATCTGTTCTGCTTGACTACACAAACAGCTTTAAGGTGTATCTTTTTTCAATACCCATACTTTTATTCACAATATAGGGCCTTTTTTGGTGTTTACTGCTGCAGTAAAATATTTTATAAATCATTTTGTTAGATTTTTTAATTGTTTGGGGTATTTTTTTAACATATTTTCATAAGGAATCATAGAATCATCGGGGTTGGAAGGGACCTTAAAGATCATCTAGCTCCAACCCCCCTGCCAATGGCAGGGACACCTTCCACTAGATCAGGTTACTCAGAGCCCCATCCAGCCTGGCCTTAAAAACTTCCAGGTATGGGGCTTCCACCACCTCTCTGGGCAACCTGTTCTAGTGTCTCACCATCCCCATAGTGAAAAACTTATTCCTAACATCCAGTCTGAATCTATTCACCTCCTAGTTTCAATCCATTCCCTCTAGTCCTACCACTGCCTGACATCCTAAAAAAATCCCTCCCCAGCTTTCTTGTAGGCCCCCTTAAGATACTGGAAGGCCACAATAAGGTCTC
>JANHGN010022123.1:17523-29466 GCA_024605025.1 Megaceryle maxima | reverse complement strand
ACTGTTTAATATATTAACCTTATATAGTATAATTCTTGTAATCTGATTTCTGTTGGTCTCCAGAAATGAGACACTTTTATTGTCTACAGTTAAGATCGCATACCTTTGTAGGTATACATGACTGCATGCTTTCATCAAACAAGCTATTTCATTGCCAGATAAGTGCCAAGTATTTATAAAACGATGACTGGAAGAAAGCTAAGTCACCTAAACATAATACAGATATGATTAACAGCTTCCAGACATTGAGTTCAGGAAGATGTATTAAGAAGGCTTATTAAAGAGATTGGGGCCATTATGTCTAGATTTAATCAGCTGGACTGGGAAGATCTGCTATTTAGAGTAACTTTATTACTAATTATGTCCTGGATGATCAAGATTAACAACAAAAGAAAAGATACTCATCAACCCATTGCCTCTAAGAGGCTCATAGAGATCAGAGAAACACAGGCAAAATGGTTATTTTATAAAGTTGTTCCAGCAAGCCAGTCTTCCCATTTGCTTCCAGGCTTTAGATCAATGATATGCTTAAAACAGAAAATAAGATACTAGAACAGAACAGTTCTTTAAACAGGAAACTGCAGGTGTCATTATGAGTCAAATTTTAAAAAAAAAAAAAAGCAACAAACTTACCCATCTGCAGTTTCAAAAGATAGATCTCTTCTTCCACTCCTTTTCAATCTATGAATTTGTGAATAGTAGATAGAGTCACTTAGTCATCTTTGGGTACTTCAGATAATTTCCTTCTTTTTGTCATTTCTAAGGTTGGAAAACATACTCTTCTCAGGAATTTTCTAACCTTGTCATGTGCCAAATGATCCAAGTTTTCTGTATCCCATTTACTGCTTCTGTTGCTCTACTCTCCAGAAAGTTCTTCCTAGAGGAAATGGACAGTTGTCTGTAGTTAATTTTCTCTTCATTTAAAATTCAGAAGCTAAGGCAATGCAAATATCTAGTTTTCTGCCTAGGCAGAATGCATGCAGAATTTATGGTCCTTGTACCATAAACTTCTCTACGATCTATTACACTTTTTGTCTTAGCCGTTAGACTCAACAACATTGTGTAACACTGAGGTAGCAGCACCGAGCTTACTTGGACATTTTTCTAGTGGAAGAGGCTTATTAGGCTTTTGTCCATGCTTCTCGAACCAAAATTCCTCTAAGGCATTCAGATTGAAATTCAGAATTAAGCTGGAACAGAATTGCTAGACCAACAATAAGGACAACCCTGGCCCACAGGCTCTCACCTTGCCTCAAATAATACATGGAAAAATTCCAGGGTACTGCAGGTTCAGACACTTTAATTTGCTGACTTGCCTTTAAGCTTGGGATCCTCCAGGCAAGTACAGCTCATGTCACTTTATCATCATCATCTTCTTCCTAGGCCAGGAAGACAGCTACTACAGAGACCACCACTCACAACTTAGGCTTGAGCTAGAAAAATAGCATATTACATACCAAGAGCTGGGTCAGAGGATTTCTCTTTGTCCCCTGCAGTACATGAGAGCACCTACAGAATCCACATCTATATTTAAAGGGAGTATCCTGGCAATTTGAAAGAGAACAAATGCAGATCTGAGAGTGTTGAGGACACAAATTAAATAGTAAGAGGCCAAATTTTAGCTCACAGATTCTTACATGCTGTTTGTGAGTCTTTTTTTTCTTTTTTTTTTTTTTCTCTCTATCCCTTATCGAACATGATACACGAACTTTGCCTTCTTAATTCAAAGATAGTTAATGTCCTAAAATGAACCTGGATGAGTGTGCAGATAGTACCTTAGGATAATTTGGAGAAACACAAATAATTATATGATGGGTTTGAAAAAACATTCCCGCTTAATACATGTTTTAAAATATGATAACAAAAGCTTCAGTAAATTGCTATTTAAATGATGAAAGTGGGATGTGCTTTCTTAGAATATATTCTTATCTCTTGTGGATACTCAAGAGCCAATGCATTTACACTAAAATGATCTGGAGTTTCTGGGTAATTGGGACATGTTTTCCTTTCCTTCTCTGCACTAGTTTTTGGTAGAATGATAGATAATGGAGAATTTCTCTGGCACTTCATAGCCATAGCACCAAAACTATCAGGAAAACAAGCAATCAGATAAAAATATAAAACCATGAAGACTGAAGAACACAATGGTGTTGCAAATTTTATTCTGAATCAGAGACATTAACTAGTAGGATGAGGTATAAAACTCAGATTATCACGTGCCTAATAAGTACAGCTATTGTATGATCTTTCTTTATTCAGGAAAGAACCAAGTCCTGCAAAATGTAGGGCATCATACTAAATGGCTCACACGACCTGATTTTCTCTTCCTTTTGTTGATCCCAGAGAAGTGACAAGCTGCATAAGATTTTTAATTATTTCTGTAGTAAGAATGTTCAGTATCAATACAAAAAAAGCATGTCTAGAGTATGTGCCTAGATACTGACAGATTTGTTGTGCTATATCTCAGCAAAATTTTTGTATGGGTCGATCCATATGAACTTGGTTAGAAAACGCATACAAATGTCACCCTCTATTTAACATTCCTCCAAATGTCTTATTGCTCAAAATAACTAAAATATTTACTTTAGAAACTAAGAAAAAGTGAAGTTACATCAGGACTTGATAATAAAGCTGGAAAAGAACAGGGAGTGAAGAAGGAGATCTAACATTAAAAAGAAAAATGGAGCTTTATTTAAAATTGATTTTGACTGAAAAGCATAAGGACATCATATAAAACCCAACGACTATTTTTACTTGAAAAATAAAGATGAGGAAAAAAGACATTAACTTCAGAGTGCCCTTTGCCTCGTGATTACACTTGTGAGATTATCCTGAAAAATACTGTTATGGCTCTTGGGAGAAGATATTGCTCATTAGCAAAAATATAAATATAAATGGAAATGGAAGGGTTCTATTGATCTTCATAAAGACATGCTGTGAATTTAATTTAAACATGTATGTTTTTAATGTTCGCTTTTGCTTTTACTAGAGACTACAGGAAAATACTTTGGCTTTCATTGTCACACTTTCAGCAAGAAATTTTGTTTAGAACCTGCAATTAAATAATTCAGAAATAATTAATTCAGAAGACAACCCATTAAATTAGAACCCTCCCCACCGGTTAACTTGGTGCCAAAATGTATTGTTTAATTTATCATTCTTAGTATTTTTAGAAGGCCTCAAGGCAGGGAATGAAGCAATAATAAATAGGGAATAGTGGATAATTAGAGAAGGAAATGTGGAACAAAATTACTAAGGGCTTTAGGTGAAGTTCATTATTACTATTTAATAGTGCCCAAGAGCATTTGATCAAATTATGGATCATGTTTAAAAGTGGGCTGAGAGGAATCCTGGTGGAGGAATTTTCTCACTACTACTTTCAGAATTTTGCAGTAAGTTTTACAGAATTTTAACAAGCAGTAATAAAGCAAAAGCATATTGACCAAACTGTATACTTTATCACACATGGTGCTCTAGTGAGATTGGAAGAAGAGTTTCTTCATTCTCTCAGATAGTGTTCAAGCTGAGACTTTTACATGATTAAGCAGTAGAGCACTTCAGTCCTGAGTGATAAGGTGACATATTCTAAGTACAACCCTTAGGTCTTTTAAAAGCAAGGTGAAGTTGTTCGAGTTTGGGTGGTATTTTCACTCCAGGGTTTTTGCTTATTAAAGAAATCTTAAAAGAATCCCATTTTTAAAACATATCTTTCAAGTTGGCATGAATTTTCAGTATTTTTTTTTTTTTAATTTATTTGATTGTTTACTTTATGCACTTATGTTGTGGGTTTTTTGTCTTACTACAGTATAAAAAAAAAAATTGAAAGCAATTTTGAACACAAATACATGTGCAAAAATAAACTCACTTTTTCATCTTCTAAAAATTGAGATATTCTTTCTCTTGTTTTCAGTTGGCAGACTTAATAAAAAATAAGAAAGCATGAGATCCATGACACAAGGCAATTAAAAACATGTAATTTAAAAAGTAAGAGAACACTTAATTTATGGTGTACTCTTTTCTATATAAATGTTTTCTGAAAGCCTGTTCCATTAAAATATATATTTTTAAAAAAAAATAAAATATGTTGTGTAATATTGTGGGGGTTTTATATATTTATTTATTTATTTATATTTTTTTTAAAAAAAGGGGAGAAAATAAGCTCCCAATTGATGTTCCACAGCAACATGACAGGGAGTAATGAAGTATTATTTCTGAACATTTTCTTTCCAGGGGAACAGCTACATTATCAGATATATATTCTGACTCAAATAAAGCGATGTATGTTAAATATGAGGAATTTTGTGGGATGGAAATTCCAATTACTTAACACTTCTTATACTCAGAAAACTGTGATCTCCCTCTTTAGATATTTAATTCCATAGACAGAGGACTTTGGGCATTATGTTACTTTTTATTCTCACTGACTTTGTTAAACAGTGAAAGAATTAAGGTGTTTTACCTTTGAACTGAGTTTATAAGACTGGCCAGGTTGTTTAACATGTTTCATTTGATGCTCTGTAACTTTATAAAACCACTGTCTTAATTTAATAAATAATTCTAGTGGTAACAGTAATAGCAGTAATAGTAAGAATAAATTACTATTCACAAAGTACAAATTGCCCTAAGTATCACTTAAGCAGAGAAGCAGGGTGTTTTCTGTCTATATGGGAATGATTAGAAAATGAATACTGATCTGTATTCAAAAATGTGATTTGGGTACGTAGTTTGAGGTATCGTGAAAAGGTAGTAGAAAGCAACAGCAGATTTTCACCCAGATTCACATGAAGAAGGACAGAAAGCCTTTACAACTGGGAGAATCAAAATGTCAAAAAAAGAGAAGTCTAGGTGGTAGCCAGGGGAAAGAAGTCGATTGTTTGGATAAATGTTGCACCTAGGTTCTGCAGCAATGACTACTGTGCACTCTTTGAACTAAAACCACAGTATACAGAAAGAGGATGGAGCAGTTTTCCTTGACACTGTGTCCATAGCACAGAGAATTTAATTTGTGGGTCTCAGATAGACAGGCTACAGCTCAGTCAACTCTCATAGTCTGTCTTTTTCAGCTTGGACCTCCTCTCTCTGATGTATTCTCTGATTTCAGAGGTAGTTTCTGAGCTGCCTGTTGTATTTTGTAATGCTATTGATGCCCATAACCTTCAAAATAAATTATTTACTTTGCAGGTCGGTTATATTTTCATGTGTCTAAATCCCTCTACTACACTTCCTGCTGCATGTGTACTTGATGCCTGACTCATGACACATGGAAATTTTATCACTTAGACACTTTTATTTCAAAATCATGCTCTTTTTTAAAGAGAAAGTTGAATAGCTAACTTCATACCTCTGAGTACTACAAGGAAATGATCAGATGAGTGAAAAAAAAAAAAAACAAAAAAACCCAAACATTTGGACTGCTTTATTTTCATCTTTTTCATTTGCTTGACAAATTTCTCTGACAAACATCTGTAATAATAGAGAGCTCCAAATATGCTCAAGGAAGAAATTTTCCTTGTTGACTTGGGAGGAGCAACAGGCTTCCATGTGAAGCTGGGGTCATTACTGCAAGTTAAATAATGCTTTATCAATAATGTGGAAGTTGATTTTGGCAATATTTTCCATTTCTTTTTTTTTTTTTCTCTGCTGTTCCTTATTCTGAAAATTTGTGCAGAGAAAATATATCTCACCATGATAATGGTGGAGATAACATTTCTTAAAATATTGATTATTGATTTTTGAAGCTATGTTTTTCTTTCTGAAAGTTTCTCAACTCATAATTTTTCCTGTGCTAATTTTGTTTATATTCTCTAATCTTCCTTTTGTCTTACTACCCAGATCATCCTTTACTTATCTTCTTAAAAAACCTTCTTAGTTTAACACATAATTAGTTATTAAATCTTATTACTCTTCCACTATCAAATTCACCTGTGTGTTCTTCTGTAGTCATTAACAGTGCTCAGCTAGAAGTCTTAGCTGTCAGTTCAATACCTCATTTTTTAAGGGTTTAGTGAACTCCAGAACAGATTTAAGAAATACTACTGCTACTATTTTGCATTTATAACATCTTTTAAATTAAGGTTACACCAATGTTTATGATCATAAATTAAGCTTCTCAATGGCCTTGAAAACCTGAAATATAAGTGGCTGTTCTTTTACATTTTGAAATATAAAGGTTATTAAGTTGAGCAAGTTAAAAAAGAACTATGATTTGCAATGGTTAAATGAATAGTCTTATATTTTTCTGAAGGAAAAGTCACCACTACTTTTAAAAATCAAGATGACTTAAATATTAATTATTAATCAAAATCTGCAGACAGTCACTTTTAGGTATAATTTACATTAAACATCTTAGGATATGTAACTGTTACAGTCTGCTTAATAATTAGGTCAACAGAAAGACAGTGCCTTCCAGACAGGTATAGGTTTGGGTCAGCATGTGAGGTAATTCATCAAACTTGTGTAGTGCCTGCCAGGCAAGTAACTATTCACTTTGGTCTGGAGGAGAAGGCAGAATGCCGAGATGTCTCCCAGGCAGAAAATTAAATGGGTCAGCCTTGGAGGCAGCCCAGATAGGTGATTGTTCAGCTTTACTTGAAAATGGATTAACACGCTAAGGTCATCCCTGAGTACATAACTATTGGCTCCTGCAAGATGACAAGCCATTATTCATGTACTTCCTTCCATTTGAAGGGCTACTTATTGCAGCTTATTTTAAAAATAGATTAGGAGCAGATTAGCCTTTGATTCTAGTAATAAAGTCCCATTTGTGAACATGAACGTATGTTTTACCAAAACATAAAAACTCATTGACCCTGTTGGCTTTATCTTCGTTAAGGACAATAAAAGAAGTTCACTCTCAATTGATATTGTAGAAACTGAGGCCACTTATTAATATATAAAAAAGATACAAAGTTTCAAACAGAGAGGCACGTATACACATCTGCTTGCATATAAGCTTTTGGCAGGTTTGAAAGTCTAGTGAGCATATGCTTACCTGGAGTACATATGTTCCTGACTTAGAAGAGAGTGTCAAGAGCTTCGGATGTTTAAGCTGGCCTTAAATTCATTCCCATCTGAATACTGAAGATATTGTACTATCTGAAGAAAATACACTGAAAAAACACAATTATTAATGTAACCCTATAAAATAGAAAACATAGACATAAGAAACTTGACCAAATGTAATAGGAAGCCTAGGAGGAGAGACAGAGTAAGAGATTAGTACACAACAAGGTTCTTTGTCCTATTTCCTCTCAGCTGTTCCCTTTCTTTTCTCATAAGCTCTTGTCAGTTTGTTCTGCATTGTGGCTGCAAGATTATAAATGGAAGCATGGTATTATTTGAGGAGAGGGAGCCAAGTGGAGAATAGAGGGCATCCAATAAATTGGAAATTCTGATAGATCTTGCTGAGTGCCAAATGGCATGTGCAGAAGTTATAATGCTGAGGCAATTCTGGCAGTAGAGAAGAAATTTGGCAGAGATGATGCAGAGAAAGGGCAGTTTTGTATGGGAAGGCCAAGAGACACCAGGTAGACAATGGGGCACTTAAAGATGAGCTGTATGATATAGAAGGTGGTTAAAGAAAATGGAAACTTTGTTTTAGGATTAACTAGGAAGATGCCTATACTTACTTCCTGTGTAACCCATGCCAAACCAAAATGTTTTATACTGAAAGCCAATGCTCTGAGATATATGCTAGGATACATTTTAGTGTTACAGTCCATATTTTAAAAGAGATGCTAGAAAAATGTAGATGATCAAGAAAACCTACCACAGCCACAAAAATACAAATTAATTTTAAATGTTATAGTGGGTGAATATCTTAAGACAGACAGCTTACTGTAATATCTGCTTGAATTTTATACAGTGAATGTTTAAAGTAAATGATTGAGCTCTATCTGGAACAGACAACAGTTCTCTTTTCAAGTGGATGTTTTTATTACTAGTTAATATGATGTCATATATATTTTGTTCTTTGTACAGTCCCATAAATCTCAAAAACAACCCACAGGATGAACACAAAGAAACTCTATTGCTCCACTTTAACCCTGCCTTTTCCTTTTGTCAGTGTTATATTACCTACAATGTCTAAAGTGGAGGTTTGGATACCTGACGATCTCATGTCATGCCTCAGCATTTTAAGCCTACATTGTTTCACCAAAAAGGATGAATGTGGCACAGTTATGATTGCATGTCTTATAGGCAAAATACCAAATTTCCACAGGTGGGATTAAACTTGCTGTAGAATACCAAAGTTTACCATCAAAGTTACTGTCCTCTGTTCTTTTATAATCAAATAGGAGAAATAAGCACCATCATTGTGTCATTCATCGGCCTTATTTCTGTTTTTATTTTAGAATGAGTATAAATACATCTTGGAAGAGCATTGAATTACCTAAATAACTGAAGATTTAGTTGGCTGACTAAAGGTCAAATGCCAGAGGCTTTTTTAGTTGGTGAAGAGTTTTCTGTTAGTTTGAATTCTTTGCTTCCAAAAATATTCTTGGAAGTCTTAAAACCTTCTGAAAAGATACTAAACTGTAGCAACTGTTGTTGAAAAATCTCAAAAGTGTCTGAAGCTGCAACTTTTCAACACCATAAAACATCATTCAGAGTTTAAATTATTTTAATTTAATTAAAATATTTCATTTTAAAGAAGCTGACATTATGAAACACCTGATGTGTCATTTACTAAAAAAGATTATGTAGTTCTGTGTTTTCCTTAAAGCATTTGGGTACAACTGTCCTTGCTTTGACTGTGAGAGAGAAAACAGGTTTTCTAAACATCTTCTTTCATCAGATGAAGATCAGGCAAAAATGTGAATGTTTGATTTTTCTTAAACAAGAAATTTCTAAATTCCAAGTATCTCCTGGAATTGTCACTGGCTTCTGCAAAGTGCTAACTCTATAAACCCACCCTGTCTCTATCATCTTTTCAAAGCTTGTTGGGTAAAGACTAAAATGATAATTTTCAGCAAATAGGGCATGATATCCACATTTCCTCTCTACTCTTCAAAGTCACAGAAGGAATTATTTGTGTTTCAAACACAGTTACTCCCGGTGTTTTTCTAGTGGAGATTTGCTTCCTATATTGATCCTGATACATGGTCTTCCTTGAATATACAATAAAGAGCACAATACATGGATAGGGCTACAGTCTCCTACTCTGCTCTGTTTTTTAGATTCACATTATCTAATGTCCCTGGCTAATAAAGAAGTAGATAAAACTATTAATCAATAGAATTAAATTGGAAAGTAGAGCTTCTGTGGGCACAAATATCCTTACATCTACCAACAGACTTTCTTGATAAGTAGGCACTCAAGACAGATCTGTGAGCCATTTATACTTTATATTGGCATGTCATTACGATCAGTGTTTAACTCTTTCAATGTTGTGAAAATCATCTCTAAGTTGTCCATGTTTCTGCTGTGTTTCCACTGAAGTGCTAACTTTCCCTTGACAGCTTTAGCACTACACAGAATGCTTCTGTTCAGATGAAACATTAACCAGTACATGAATGACAATGAATAAAGTGATATAGAAAATATAATAAAAGCAACAACAACAGAAAAAAAAATAATTCTTCCAGTATTGTTTTGCTATTCTCAGCAAAACTAAATCATGCTAGAGATGAAGTTGCTAAGTACTCTGCCACTGCATTGAATCTTAGAGTTGGAAGCAGTTTAAAAAGACTTTCAGTCATCTGTATAAAGAGACAAAATGTCACACATATAAGTTCTTTTATTGAACTATTCCAGTCTGAGATTATGAAATACATTTGGGAAAACACAAGCATAAGACAAAATCAGTGCAATGAAGGTCACACCCCAAAGTTTATTTAAGGTTCCTCTCTGTGTCTAACAACCCATATTTGCTCTGTAAATACACCTTTCATTAATGAAAGCTGTCAGGACCCTGTCTGAATGCTCTAGTGGACCTCACTAGTACTGACTGCCCTCCACTTGTGCCTCTCCCCAGCCCCTGCTCTTTGACCCAGGAGCCCCATTTCAGCTCAGCCCGTTTCCATAAGTCCCTTCCTCAGCCATGCTGTAGGTGTGACAGTCTCCATATCTGCCCCAGCCTTGCCCTGCCCTGGCAAGCTATGGGCCCACTGATTTGGGCACAACCCATCCTTAAGATTTTTTGTTGGCATTTTACGGTGGTCTTTGTTCTAAATTCACAGTAGAGATGCAGAAAGAGGAAAGGTCTATAAGGAAAGAATTATCTTTTAATATCACTAGGTTACTGAAAATAACTGGTTTTGTAAATAAAGAGGTTCACTGATAGTAAGTTTCAGGTTCCTTCTACCTGCTTTTAGGCAATCAACTGAGGTATCTAAGCAAGGAATACGGAGATGGATTCACCTTGTCGGATTTCAGGTAAATGCTGGGTGTCTAGTTTGTGCTGTCTGGTTCAAGATTTTAGATCTGTTTCACAGTGCTTTGAGAATTTTAATTCTGACATTTGCCTTGGGAGAGATCCCAATTCAGGTTGGTGCTTCTCTAAGAAAGTTCAGTCCACTGGAATAAATTTTGACCAATGAGTAGGAGATACTAAAATGGCCATTCAGCTTCACCAGTTCTTCAAACAAGGCAGTTATGTCATTAACATAATATTTGTTTTATCTGTAACTAAACCCAACCCAGAAATGTTAATAATGAGGGAAAGTGAAAGGTGGCAATGATTTTATATCTATGCTCTGCTGCAGCATGGCAAAGCACTGCTGACAGGAGGAAACACACTCCTCTGCCACCTCTGTCACAGTTCAAGACCAAATGACAATGTGGAGGTTAAATAGACTTGGATACCAGAACATTTAATCATGGATGTATTCAGTTTTACAAATTACATGACTTCCCTGCACTGCAGCAACCACATGATCACTCCCCTCCTTCCCCCAGCTCTCACAATCCTGTCAAGCTTCAGGGATGGCTGGTGACATGCCACTGTGGTCACTGGGCTTCACTACAGCAGCCTGAGCACCTTGTCTTGTCCCCATGGTCATATACCTGTCAGTTCCTGGTGCAAACACATCTGGCCCACTCTTACCTTTTCTGTTTAATGATTTTGATTGGGATTACCCTCTCCTGTAGAGGAAGCTGAGCAGGAGGAGAAAACTGAAGACCAGATGTCCCTGCCCCCGTGTTCCAGGTCACAGTTAGGAACACATGGCTGCAGTCACTTTAGAGATTGAGAATGCATCCCTTTTCTCTGACAGCCACTTCTACTTTGGGGCAAGCCCGCTACATCACTTCCCTCTGTGCATTTTTCTGCTCCGTATCACAGCCTGGGTGGACAGTTCTCCGAGTTTCTCTTTGACAAGCCATTACTATTTTCTAATGCACTTTGATTTCTGGATCATTCTTCTGTTCCTTTAGTTGCTGTACCTTTTCTAAAATCTTGTATGCAAAGGTACAACCACACATGAAGATTGCACATTTCCCCCTGTTTCCTTTATACAAATTATACCCTTCCTGAAGTTGGCTTCCCAATAATCCAGGATTCTCTGCCCTCCCTTTCCAACAGGGACATGCATTTGGGTGAAACATCATGTTAAGAGGTCCCATTCATTCAGACGTCCTTCTTTCTTGCTTCCCTTCCCATAGCTATCTGTGGTTCATGCAATCATTATCTCACTTCTGACACCAATGGACAGTACAGACACTTGGATACCAAAACACTGTAACCATAGATAAAGGCACTCTTCTAGGAGTTCCTTGTTCTGTGGGAGATACAGCACAGTCCAGGAGGAAGATTGCGATTGAGGGCCCTGCCATTCAGTGTGTGGTTCTGGAACTGGGTCATGGGGCCTGTCATGGTTTAGTGTCAGGGTGGCCCCTTAGACCTGTAACAGATGCTCTCTATTAACCCCCCTCCCTCCCCAAAGGGGAAGAGAAAAGGAATAAGGGAGAGAGACTTCGTGATTAGAAAAGGAAACTAGAACA
>JANHGN010022123.1:0-17423 GCA_024605025.1 Megaceryle maxima | reverse complement strand
CCCCCCTCCCTCCCCAAAGGGGAAGAGAAAAGGAATAAGGGAGAGAGACTTCGTGATTAGAAAAGGAAACTAGAACAGCTTTAATGAGAATAATAATAATAATAATAAGAATATAGAATAGAATATGTACAAATATATATAAAAACCAGTATCAAACACAACCCCCTAATGGTAATTACATCACTGTCACCACTGATGTTGTAGAGCAGGCACCGGGGAGTCCCAAGCCTGGGCCCTGCAGCAGACAGGAGCTGTGTTCAGGAGCTGGATTCTGGTACCAGATTCAGGAACACACAGATCGAGGGCAGAACGGACAGAGTCCTCCTTGGATGCTCTGAGGAAGGAACTGAAATAGGACCTGAGCCAAGCCAAGCAAAGCTGGCAAAGCAGTCCAAGAGGGGAGAAGAGCCCAGGAGCCCCCAGAAAAAGGGTGAGCGAGCAAGCAAGCCAGCTAGCAAGCAAAACTAGCAAGCTAACAAAAAGAACCCTCATAGACCCTCCAGATCCCTCTGTTTTATACCGAATATGACATATATGGGATGGAATACCTCGTTGGTCAGTTTGGGTTCACCTGCCCTGTCCACTTCTCCCTGCAGGTGCGGCCTTTCACTTTCCTGCACCCCCCAATGTGGTTCACAAGATCCAGCAGTGGCCTTGGTCTGCATACTAATCCTTGATAGTAACTCTAAACACAGGGTGTTATCACTGCTCGCAGCAGACACTGTGAAAACAGGCTGCTAACTTCAGAAAGTGCTGTTAGTTAGAAGTACTGAGCTGAAAAGTAAAATCGCTGAAGAGAATTAGTTCTGTTTTCACTTGAACCTGGACAAGGTACCCAGGCCTCTTGCTCCATTATGTATCTGGATACAGAATCACTGGTAGGATCAGGTAGGGAAAACATGATTCCCAGATAACCCTTTCAAGTTCCTGTGGTACTTAACACCTGGCTGTTGCCATCACTGGTTCTCAAAATCCACTCCTCTGGAGGGTTCTCAATGTGTTCACAGCTTTCTCAGTGACTGTCAGGTTGTTCATGATGGAGGTGCTCCTCCATTCTTAAAAATTTCTACTTACTCTTTCTAAAGTTTTAATTAAAGTTAATTCAGTAACACTATATTCAACTAGGCCCAATCCCTGCCAGCTGCTACAACCTCATCCAGAGGAACTGAGGTTATGACTTTTGAAAATAGTGTGTCTACAACAGAAAGTGTTTTCACATATGTCTTTGAAAGTTATTGAAATATTTTTTTATCTTACTATTTAAAAAATGGCACTGCAATTCTTGTGTGAATTTCTTAACTTCTGTTTTTATTCTTTGAATTTATTCTATATTTTGTTTCTAATGAGTTAATCATCTATCACTACCATAGGAATCTTTGTTAACTTCTAAAACCTGCTTCTGAATATATTAAATATTTTCTTACATTCTCACTATAAGAAATGTTTTTGAAGACTAAAATCACTTTTGTTACTTTCTAGTCACCATCTAGGAAAACTGGACCAAAGCAGAACAGGTGTCTTCATTAGTGTCAGAGTTCCACCCTGATTAGTTTCAAGATATGAAAAAGAGAAGAAATTCAGAATTTTATGAAGAGATTTAAAGAAGTGGAAAGTTCACAGAGGTAGTTACAGGGTAATCTATACAGTTAATTTTTTTTTTTTTCATTATTTATTGAATAGAAAATCTGAAGTAAGACTATAAACCATTTAACAGTTAGATGCATCAAAAGAACTGTGGCCAGAAGGTCATGGATGGAGATTTTCCCCCTCTACTCCACTCCTAGACCCCGCCTGGAGTGCTGTGTTCTGCTCTGGCCCCTTCAATGTAAGGATGACAAGGACCTCCTTGAGTGGGTCCAGAGTACTGTTAGCCAAGCAATGAATGATTTTGAGATACTTCTGTAACAGTTAATCTAATAAGACATGTCATGGATGTGAGTACTTGCATGCGGTCACCTATACAACAAAATTGCTAGGGTAGTCCCTAGCATGTCACCTTTAACATCACCTAACTTTCTCTCAGAGAAGCATGAGACAAGGATCATTCTCAACAGCTTGTTTGAACACAGCTGGTCTATTTAGGAGTGTAAGGAGTGTATTTTAGGACTGTAAAGAAAACTGCTATGTTGTGCCAATTAGCCTGAGGTCCAGAGTCCCTGGACTATCTTATTTATTAACATAGCCGGAGTCTTAATGGTGAAGTTTACAGTTGTAATTTTTCTACAGACTGTTTTCAGTGACAGATCTTTCTCTCTTTTTCTTTCCTGAAATAATTAAAATTATTTACAACTTTTATTAAAACTATCATGAGACAAATCTTACACTTCTCACTGGGCCTTACCTGCTATTTTATTTCAGCAGTACATGTGGCTATGTTGGGCTTCTGAGAATTGTGCTCTTATTAAGAAATTAAAAACCTAACTTCCTTGTTCTTATTCAGTATACACAGAACTGATTTATACTCAAATAGGAATTATGCAAAAATAATACAGAAAAATCCATGATCAGATAGAAAAAAAGACACACACAAAAAAAACAAACAAAAAAAAACCAACCACCCCTCCAAACTTCCTTAAATTCTCACAATTAAAATTCCATTGTACTGAATTTCATCACAGTCATGACAAACTTTTACAATTCAGTGTAGAATCTATGTTCAATTAATCATCAATCCTTCCCTTCCTCCTTCCCTTCCCTTCCCTTCCCTTCCCTTCCCTTCCCTTCCCTTCCCTTCCCTTCCTTCTTTCTCTTCTTAATCTTTTTATTTTATTCCTCTCTTCTTTCTCTCTTTCATTTTCACTCTTTCTCTCTCTTTCTTTTAGTGTCTTCTTCCTTTCTTGCCCTGCCCTTCTTCATCTCTGCCCTTCTGCAAACTGGTGATTCTTTCCATTAGTTTGAAGCAAAAAGATCAGTATGTTTCCTGGGTGTTTCTCCAATACAGTTATTTTCATCTTCTACCTCTACAAAACACAGACTTGTGATCTGTGACTGGATGAAAATGACCTTGGGAGCCAACTTTACGCATGCAAATAGAGAGGTGAAAGTTATTGCAAGGATGCAGATACTTCCACTTAAGGCTCTCATAAGAAGTGAGTACTGTTCTACAGTACCTGTCTCCTGATCTGCAGATACTGAGTTAGATTGCTGGTAAGCTATACAGTAATGAAGTTCAGTGTGCCAGTTACTGACGTGTTAATTTCTCCTTTAATGATAGGAAAATGTGTCCCAGGTGAGAATTTTGCATGTTAACACACAACAGACTTAGTCATGTATTTTGTTACTGAACATTGTTTTCAAGTAAAGTACATACACTTAAAATATGCTATTAAATAAATTTATTTTATTTTTAAATTACCATTAATCTGGAGTGTCTTATTTTAAAACTATAAGGTAATTTTGCATTAAAAATATTAAAATATATCTCTGGGGAAATGAGGATCATTATCTTAAAGGAACTTTAATACTTTGTTTGTATTTCATATCCACTCTTTTACTCTTGGAACCATTGACATAACTTAAAATGCAAATATTAAAAATTCCCTTTATTATGGTGGAATTACAGACTTTTCAAAGTGTATTATATTTCTATAATCCCAAAAGACAAACCATACTAATCAGAATGGAAACAATTCTCATTTGCAAAAAGATCACAATCATCTTTCTTCAAAAACTGCAAAGATAGGCTGAGTTTCAGAATTTCACCCTAAAGGCAGTTAAAATGAACTCTCTATTATGAAGGAAAAGACAAATAACATAGGGAGAAATAATGACTGAATTTCCTATGGTAGTATTATATGCAGAGATAGGATGCTGTGTTTGTGTTCAACAGTGTCCCACTGATGGAAACTCAGATGTTCTTAGTCTGATCTATCCTCAATAGTAGCCTAATGAATTTGTAAAAATGCTACAATAATATGGTAAGAGTAAGATTAATTTTGGCACATGAGAATAGTTGATTAGGTTTTTGGAATCACAAATCTTGAATTTCTTTCCTTTGAGTAGAATTCATTTCAACTGACTTACTGTATCGTAAAATCAGACTTCTAAGTCTGAGGTAATCACTTCTCTTTGTAATCAATAACAAGAAATAGGCACATCTGGAGAGTGATTTATCTACCTTATCTCAAAAATCAATCTTAAAGTGGGAAGGATCAACCCTCAAGGTAATTGTTTTCTTTCAGGAGAAAGAAGAAAGTCTATTCAGACTTAGCTGTTTAAATTAGAGTTAAAGGCACCTACGGATTACACCAGTGAACATGATGCCCAAATGCAAATAATTATGACTTTTGTGTGAAAGGTACGAATGTTTCGTATCTTCACCCATCAGTTCAAAAATAGTTTTCCTAAACTATCAAATCAATTCACTGCATATAAAAATCAATTGCTGATTGCTAATCTCAACCTTTCAGATGGAAGATTTTTGTTCTCCAGTTGGAAAAAATTAAATTTCAGGTGAAAATAAGTTGCTTTCTTTGGTACCTGAATTACTAGAAACTTAAATTATTTCAGCATAAAAGGGATATATTTCTACACAGGCTACCTGTGTGTCTTTTTAAATCCCACAACCTTTTACTAATTTCAACTGGCTGACCAGTCTTCAGGGATGACCAGTGGAAGTAACACCAGTGATTATCCCATCAAGTTTAGTTTAGAAAGCAGTTGAAATAGACTGTGAGGATGTGTTTGATAGAACTTTACTTAAAGATTTATAGAAAAACTGATACACGTACAAGAAATATATGCAGATGTTTAAAAAACTTCAATAATATGGAAAGATGAACATATGTATGGCAATACTCATGTTCATAACTTAATAAGAATAATAATAGGTACCCTTGAAGGTATGTAGATATAGATAGTGATTTTGCACTTTGCATGGTTTAACTCTTTGCATACCCATTTATACTATAGCAAAAATGATGTAAAATAACACCAGATATTGTAGCATACATAGTGTTACCTGACACAAGCTGAAATTATTGGATAAGGTTCCAGGTGTAGAGAACTAGTTGGATGGCTAATAACCCATACAGCATACCTCCAAAATCAGGGGAAAAACACCTCAGTCACCACAGTAACCCATGAATCTGGGCTTCACAAGGGGATCCAAATATACAAAGAGAAAATTTATCTAAAAGACAAGGCTTCAGCTCATGTATGGAGCAGTTCAAGTTCTCATTTGATTTTTCTGAAGGTTATTAGAGTTAGTCAGTACAAATAATTCACTCAATTAATGCAATATTTTCCATATTCATTGATTATATCTATATTATCTCAATTGTATTCAATTTACCAATAAAAAATGCAATACTGCAATACTTCACATCCACTCTCTTGTTACATCTTTATTTTTTTAATATATATATATATAAAACAATTAAAAATCACAGTAATAGAAAACCAAAAACATATGTACTACAAAGAAAATTTAGATTCTGGCTTTTGTGCGATTGTACTTTTTCTGCTCAGTCCATTGACTCTTAGAATCTTGTTGTGAAGATTGCTGTTACCAATCTGAACATATTCTCTGTTGCAGCACTTATCCTTGTGGACTCTTTGTATATAAAGCTGTCTCAAAGTCATCATCAGTCTAGATATGGCTCACAGAACAACCAGACGGCTACATATGATTTTGAATGGTGGAAGTATCTTCTAATCTTGGTAATCTTGGTAACTGGTAATCTTCTAACAGGGATTACTGGAATGTCAGAGATGACAATACAGGAGGTAAATACATGCTCTACCACGGGAGGATTTCCTAAGGCTGGAGAAATAATCATTAATCCACTATCTTTTTAGAACCTTAACTTATTATAAGGAACACTGCAGTGGGAGATGTTAAAAATGTCCATTAAACTATAATGTTTTGGAAGTCATCCATATACATTTGTACACTGCAGAGATGCACAGTCAAAGGAACAAGTAAAAATTTTTTTTTTTTTTTTATACACAAATTTCCAATGGACATCTGTTCAATATTTTACTGGACTGTTTTCGTTGGTCAGTTTTGTCTTTTAGAGGAGGAGGGTTATAAGTTTATGTTTTGTAGAAGATATTAAAAATCTGAGAATTAGGTTCTTGCATTTGCATTGTAACAAATTAATCTACTCATGTTAAAAGAGTTGCCAAATCGGAGGAACATATAAGTGAATACAAAAACTTGTTTAGTAGAAAGGATTGTGCCTGTAGAACAAGAATACATTACTATTTTGTGAAAGAGAAAGCAGAAGGAATGTGATAGATCTGATTCTTGTTTTCCTTTGTCTAGATTAATACAATCTTATCTGAACTGTCAAAAATAGCATAAGCAAAGAACAACGTACTATCAATGCTATAACAAGTTAACATTCTTAAAAAAAAATGAGTGCCCAATTTTTACATGGTTCAAATTAATTAAATCAAATCAGCACTATTTTAGCAGTAGACAAGTTTAAAAACTGGAAAATATTTCATAACCCTACGTGTTTCTTTAATATGAGGGCTCTTTTTGGCAACCAGTCACTTTTCAGGGAGCTGGTAACTATGCATCATTTAGAACTCTCCCCTACAAAAATGTGACTCTGGGTACTGAACTGTGAAAGCTCCAGGTGTTACCATGGCTTCGCACCCATGGAGCCTAATGCTAGTTCAAAAACAACAGCAATATTTATACAGTGTTATTCATACAGGATGTCTCATTGTACTTTATGAGGGGAAATAAAGTAGCAGAAGATTCTTGCTAAACAAGCACTCTGCCAAAAGCCCATCCAATGGTATTGGATTTCAATCTATCCACAGCAAGAGGCAGAACCTCAGATTTTCTGATGATGAAATACTTTGATTCAGGAACTGTGGATATGCATAATGGGGAAGAGAAATTGCTTTGCCTCAATTGCCTTCAAAAATTAGAGGTTGAACTTTACACAGATTCTGTGCTCTGCCAAGGCCAAGAAGGACAATGGTGAATTATGAATTCACAGATACCAAAAAATGGTATCCACAAGGCCCTTAGGCAATGCAAGGGAAAAGATAAGAAAAGTGGAAATGCTTCAGGCAACCACTGTGGAAATTCCAGTTCTGGAACAATATGCAGAATCTTTTCAGCCTTGGCAAAAAGCTTTGTGATAGTAACTTGTATTCAGGGAAAGTAACACATTGATTTTCTTAAAAGTCTAGAAAAAGAAAGAGAAAGAAAAGGTTGTTCAATATCACTGAGCCTTTTGTTTTAAACCTGTGAATGGAGAGAAGACAAGAGTGCAGGGGTTGGGAGGGAAGCCTATATTTTGAAGGAACTTTAAAAGGGATTTTTGTGCCAGACTGCTCTGGATTCATTGAAAATGCCAGAAAGATTTCAGCTAGAATGAGCTTCAATGAAAGTTAAGTTCAAAACATATATTTACAGTGGTTTAAGAATTGTGCCATACAAAAAAAAATAAATAAAAAAAAAAAAATCCCACAAATTCACCTTGAAATGTTGAAATCATAGTTAAGGCACAAATTACATATTTAAGGTATAAGTGATTATAAGTGATTGCATATTTCAATTATATAGAAACTTTTCAGTATTGTTGAATTCTTGAAACAGATTTTCTGTTGTTGTCAACCATTCCTATTTTACGAGTTGTTTTAGCACATCAGATTAATTTAGGACCCATCCCTAATAGATATTTTTTTTCTTTAGGATTGAATACAGATTATTTTCCATTGTGTGTTGTGATCAGGCTGTTTGTAAGGTGGAGGTGGAGTGAGACTTGTTTTAGTAATTCCAAGCTAGAGCGTGATACCCTGGGGAATCACAGCTGACAGTCATAATTCAGAGCCATATCTAAATTGCTCAAATTCATGCAAGTGCAGGAACACCTAGAGTTTTAAATACCAGAAGCAGTAATCAGCTTCTTGGTAACTACGTTCCCAGCACACACACACATAAAGAGCCATGAAGAACCTTCTCCTAAATATTTTAATTTTGCAAATTGTAATCATCAGTACATTATTTTTCTTCACAGAAAATAAACACAAGTGCCCTTAGATCTGTTAAAGACATGTGTAATAGTAAACTTCCAATTGATTAATGAGTTAATATCTGTAATAAAGCAAGCAAAATTAAAATCACCTTTTGAAAGGTATCAAAAATGACATAGCAATGTAAAGCAAGGTTCCCTTTCTCATATTTATTGAGTGTTCTGCACTATTCAATGGGTTGATGGATAAGAGGGGTATCTTCTAATTCCTAGTGAGTCCACCTCCAAGTGACCTATTCTTATCCTACAACCTCTGTTCCTCATTCCATTCTGCTGGAATTCTCTCATGAATCATTGTCCCAACAAAACCCTCAAAAAGCTAGGTCAGGAGCAGTCTTAAATTATTTTAATTTCTAATTAAGTAGAGAATAAACAACACACTAGAGACTGAGAAACACTGGAACAAAGAATTGAGGTCAATGAGTTCCTAAATTTCTCTGGACCTGGACAAAAATACTAAGTGACAGAGCACTTATATTGTACAGACTTTTCATAGATAGATTCTTTTCCTCTGGGTTTTTTTTTTTTTTCCATATTTCATAAGGGCAGTCGTAGCTTCTTGTGGGCTGTGAGTAACATTAGGAGAAAGAATTGATGTCCATGAGACAATTTCTAGAGACCACAGATTTGTGTAGGTGAACATATTGTGTACCTAAATTAAACATGAAACTGATAAGGCAAATTTCTAGATGGAATTATGTATTTGGAATATTACATAGAAACAACATCATGGTTCAATCTGTTTTAAAAATCTGGGCAACACAGTAAAAGATAGGCTCTTTTAGGTGATACCAACTTTTGGTGAAGTTTTTTTCTGATGCTGTTTATACATAACATATATCAGTGATCAAAACTCCAGCTGTATCGCTACCTTTTGAGTGACAATATTATGCTGAAGTAGGTTACACAGAGTCAGGTGAATAGGTTAAGGAGTAAATTAATTCTGTGGTTCTAAATCAGACAGAAAAATATAGTGAGATTATCTGCTCACATAATATTTGTTGAATGTTATTTTAGAAAACTGCAGTACATACTTCTCAAACATGATGGTTCTGCTAGTTGAGACCACAGGCTGATGAGATATTTCCTGTTCTCATGCACTGTGTCATCTGGAAGTGCTCTTCCAGTTCTGCATGTCTAGTAGATGCTGTCATGTAATTCAACAGGTGCAAGTCTACTGAGATGGCAGCAGCAACATGTTCTTGATAACTTCAGTTAATTTATGCTGGAGAACTGACTGCAAGTTTTTATGCAAGACTGTATACAATAACTATGACTTTATCAAGTACAAAGCTGTGATGGGTTGACCCTAGCCATCAGCTAAGTACCCACACAGTTGCTCACTGCTTCTCTGCCCCCTTTCCCCAATGGAATGAGAGAGAAAATAAGAGCAAGAGCAATAAAACTTATGGGTCAAGATATGTATAGTTTAATAAGTCAGAGGGACTCATTCACCACCTCCCACAAGCAAGCCAGTGCCCAGACAGAGTCTGACCCACAGCCACAAAACCCTGACCTTCTTTGTTTACTGCAGTTTTTATTGCTGAACATGACATTATACGGTATGGAAATCCCTTTGACTAATGTGGGTCATCTGTCCTTGTCTCTACACAGTTTCTTGACCACCCCTAGTGTATGTGCTGGCATGGGAGTGTGAGAAAACTAAGAAGACCTGTGTATTGGATTTTTTTTTTTTTTTTTTGCAAGCTTTTGGTAGTGGAGGGGATACAGAAGTGGCTTCTGTGAGAAGATACTGGAAGCTGCCCCCCTTGCTGGATGGAGCTACTTACAGCCTGCTAAAAGAGAGACCCATTGCTGGCTAACACTGAGACAATCAATGTCAGTGGTGGCACCACTTGGGGGTAAAGAAGAGGTAAATACTTCTGCATAACAGCAGCCTGTGAAAATATAGTAAGATTAAGTGAGAATATGTGAGAGAAATAACTCTGCAGACACCAAGGTCAGTGGAGAAGGTGATGAGGTGAAAGTGAATGGACAACGTTCTCTGGGCATTAGAGCAGAAACTTCCCTGCAGGCTATGGTGAAGACTGTGGAGATGCAAGTTGTGCCCCTGCAGCCCATGGAGGTTAAAGGTGAAGCAGATATCCACCCTGCAGCCTGTGGAGGACTCCATGCTGGAGCAAGTGGATAGGACCTGAAGGAAGCTGCAGTCTGTGGAGAGCCCATGCTGGAGCAGACTCCTGTCAGAAAGTGCAGCCCATGGAGAGAAGCCTATGCAAGACCAGATTATCTGTCAGGATGTGTGACACAGTGGGGGATTCACACTGAAGCCATCTGTTCCTGAAGGACTACACCCTGTGGAAAGGACAAATGCTGGAGGAGTTTGTGAAGAACTGCAGCCCTTAAGAAGGACTTGAAGAATTTCATGAAGGACTGTCTCCTGTGAGTGAGAACTCACATTGGATAAGGGGAAGAGTGTGAGCAGGAAGGAATGGCAGAGTCAACAGATAATGAACTGACCACAACCCTCCATGCCCTATACTAGCTGTGCTGCTTGAGGGGAAGGAGGTAGAATCACAGAAATACTGAGACTGGAAAAGACCTCTGAGATCATCAAGTCCAGTCTATGGCCTAACACCACATCAGCTAAATCATGCCACTAAGTGCAGCATCCAATATTTTCTTAAACACCTTCAGGGATGGCAACTCCACCACCTCCCTGGGCAGTCCATTCCAGTGTTTAATCACCCTTTCCATAAAGAAGTGCTTCCTAATACCCAACCTAAACCTCCCCTAGCGCAGCTTCAGGCCATGCCCTCTTGTCCTGTCACTACTTGCCTGAGAGAAGAGCCTGACCAACACCTGACTACAACTTCTCTTCAGGTGGTTGTAGAGAGTGATGAGGTCCCCCCTGAGTCTCCTTCTCCAAGCTGAACAACCCCAGCTCCCTCAGTCTCTCCTCATAAGACTTTCCCTCTGGTCCCTTCACCAGCCTCGTCGCTCTCCTCTGGACCTGCTCCAGCACCTCAATGTCCTTCTTGAAGTGAGTGGCCCAGAACTGCACACAGTACTCAAGGTGAGGCCTCACCAGTGCTGAGTACAGGGGGAGAATTACATCCCTAGACCTGTTGGCCACACTATTCCTGATACAGGCCAAGATGGCATTGGCCTTCTGTGCCAGGTAGAGAAAATGAATGAAGATGAGCCTGGTAAGAAGGGAGGGGTGGGGGTAAGGTGTTTTAAGATTTATTTTTCATTACACAACTCTGACTTGATTGTTAATAAATTAAATTAATTTCCCCCAGTCGAGTGTGCTTTGCCCATGATGGTAACTAGTAAGTGATCCCCCTGTCCTTCTCTCAACCCAAGGGCTTTTTGTTGTATTTTTCTCTCATATGTTTCCAATAGATGAGGAGTGATAAAGCAGCTTAGTGGGCACTTCAGGTCAACCCAACACACCCTGACATTGTGCAAGCACTAGTCAGCACCAGTCAAAAGATTACTGTGCTATCAACACCGTTTTAGGCACAAATCCAAGACACAGCATCAGATGGGCTGCTGTGAAGAAAGTTGACACCACCCCATTCAGATCCAGTAGAATAGTTCAGTGGAAAAGCAATTGTTTGCATTATAAAAATGTTATTGTTTCTAAGGAAATCATATCCATAGCAAGAGAAAGTTGGTATTTCAAACACAGGTGTTCTAACATAAAAATTCCTACCTTCTTTCCAAAGGGAATAGGACATGTTTACCTCTACCATATACTGCTTAGTGGATGAGAACAACATCTTTGACTTAATCTGATTTATTTCTTATCTTCTGCTCCTTCCCTGTCCAAAAAAAAAAAAAAAAAAAAAAAAGAACATAAATATCAAGTAGTACTACCAAATTATACATGGGATGAAGGACCTGATCAGACAACTTTTTAACTCAGTGGGTGATTTAATATTTTCAAAGACATGTTGATTATTAGTGACTCCTGAAATTCTTCACAATGACATTGTAACCTTTATGAATGGTTGGCTTTTTTGTGCTAATGATACAGGAAGTGAAGAGATGAAGTTCTCTGGTGAAGAGAGTGTTATTTTGGATGGTTGCTCTTTTTATGGTTTGATCCAAAATCTATTAATGTCAGTGGAACTTCTTTCATACTCAAAGGTCAGCATGCTCTAAAGGGTTTGCAAGACTGGGTTGAATTACTAGTCTACATGTACCTTTCAGGTTATTATGAAGAATTTTATGAGTTCCTTATAAAATATTCTGTAAAGTTTGATCAAAAGCCTTATCTGACATTGACAACTATAATCTATGAAAACACTTCTAAGATTTCTGAAAATTTGCTTCAAAATAATATTAGAATGATGATAAAGAAGGTTTAGGAAAAGTGGCTTTTAAAAGTATTTTACTTTAATAAAATAATACTAATAATAATAAAAGTGCAGTAATTTCCATGTCAAAATGCGTGAGGATTTTCAGTAAGGCTGTCAAACAAATGAAACACAACATCATGCTCATGTTTCTTTCCTAAATTGTAATTTACAGTTTTACTTGCTCAATTTATGCTGTAGCTTTATTCCTTTTAACAGTAAAACCTATCCCAGGTTAATGGAGGCAATTATAATGACCAGCAGTTATTGAAAACTATTTTTTTAAGGATTCCCTCTCCCAAAAAATACATATGGTCGGTTGACTTCTTTAGTATTTTCTGTATGTACTCATTTATTTATTTAGCTGAAATTTTTCATCTCTGAGATCCAAATACACAAACTAGACTATACAGTTTTCCATCAGAATGACAAGGAGCATATGCAGATGTATCTGTTTATATATACCAATAGAGGAATAGGGATACACAAAAGTGTCTAACTAAATTGCTCACTGGAGCAGCCAACAGTGATTTTTTTTAAATGGCTTTGATTAGGTTTGATTTGACACACAAGCCACGTGTTATATTATTTGACGTTTTATTTCATGACTGGCTGACTGCAGCTCTTTATAATTAGGTTTCCAGTGTACACAATTTTAAAATGAGCTTGTCATGACTGTGTTTAATACTCAATTAAAAATGAACGTTTCTAGAAAAGCTCCCACTGATAAACTTATTCATTCGAACAAGCATCAGAAGAATGGGAGTTGGAGTTCTTAATCAAGGGAACACAATTCTATCTTAATGGATTTCCACTGAATATTCACACTCAGTATTTTTAATATATTTATCTATTACTACTTCAAATTCTTATTTGTTTGAGCTAGACAAGCTAGAGAACAGAGCATGATACTGACCATGCATGAAAGCACAGGAAATATACAGAATTCATCAGAATCTGTTTAGTACCATCAAGCTTCTCAGACTGTACTATAATAGCAGAACTTGTCAAAAGACTACAGAAATGAATCTGAAGTCCATTTTGGCTTTAATGTACTAAATGTGTTTTTCAAAGTCATTTCAGTGTTCAAAAGGAACACAATTTAAGGAAAAGTATATTGTTTCTTAAAGATCCTTTAAGATCTTTTCATTGCACTTTCTGGTTTAGTAAAAGTGTCTGGAAACTGAATGTGTTAATGATCTTCCTTAAGTTGCTATAAATACATAAATGAAAGTACAACTGTTGTTCTTGCTCTATGATGAAATATTTTTCAGCTAAAGCCAATTATATTTGCAGTGGCTTATCACAGCAATTATATGAAGCAGCAGGCCAGTCAGTAATGACTTTTTTGTTAGGGGAGTGCTAAGAACACTTCCAGCAGAGCTCCATTACCTGGATTACAATCACAGTTTTAAATTAGGTACCAATGCAAGTAATTTAGTTTTGTTTTTGTACTTAATTGGTCATTAACTTGTTCATGCCAATAATTTTATTTCTAGGCCACTCACTCATTAAATACTCCCTGAAACATTTTTCCAAAAGCATTTCTTGCTGCAAAAGAAGCAGGAATTCCTTATAAAACATTTCTGTGTCTATGTGTCACCCTTATCACCTCATGAACAAATTTGAATGGCAGAACGTTTCTTTTTTTCCACCATAATAACTGTACAGTCATTAACATAAGTCAATGGGAGCCTGGTAATTGTTATTCTTGATCTAGCAATATTTGTGTGTAGTCCAGCATCTTGCTGCTGTCAGTGACTAGAACCACATGCTCATAATGAAGCTGAAATGAACAATTATTCTATAACTTTCCTGAGAGAGGAAATTCCTTCCTATTCCTGGTGGCTACCAGTTGGTTTATGGCTTGAAAGAAGACAGTTTGTAACTTTTTTTTTTTAATAAATGAATCTAATTCCATGCAAATGTGAATGCTCTCATTATCCATATCAATGTTTAATCCTTTTAAAAATTCTGCTAATCTTTAAGACCTCAGTGATATTTTTGTGATGATGAGCTCTCTAGGTTAATTATGCATGTGCAACAAAGTATATCCTTTTATCAGTTTTAAATTTAAATCCTGCCTATTTACTGCTACATACAGGAACTTTATAAATCCATATTGTACAATGTTCTGCTCCAGGCATTTTCCTCAAGTGAGTGTATGCTGGAAGATGACCATGTCCTGTCTCTTACTCCTCTCCTCAAAGTTTTTCTCCATAAAACTTATTTTTTGATTAGTGGATTTTGTTTGAAGACGTGTCTAAGGTAAAAAGTTATGTGTGGACTCCTCCAAACAGCTCAGAAAGAAGGTCAAAATGACTGTTTTCTCTTGACAGTAGCCAAGTATAAATAATAAAGGATAACATTATGTGAACTTGCTCGTAGCCCACAATTAGTGTGGTCTTCAGTCCCTCCATAGTGACTGGACTACAAATCATTTTTTAATCTAATCTAGCCTTTGAGCTAGGAAAGCTAGGTCATTTAGTTCAGGCAATAAGGACTCACAGCTTTTACATCTAGAGGTCCAGCTGCTCCTCCCCAAGAGACATCTATCACATTTGTTAAATTTTAAGTACAAGTTCAGTTATATTCAGATATATGCTGTGTCCAAACACCAAGGGGAATTGTGCAAATAGGTTTTATATTAAAGGCACTGTTTTGAAAATTTATTAAACAACTGATTAAAATTAATGTTGTGAGCTCCTCCTGCTGACTTTTTAACATCAGCCAAATAACATTTAGATGATTAAGTAATTTTCTATTCCTGCAGAATTCTCATTGATTTGAGAGGTTCTTACATAGAGGCTTTGTAATGTTATTTTCAGTCACACTAGTTCAAAGGAAAAGATGAGGGAGAAGTAAAAGATGAAGGGAGATTATTAATAAGAATAAAGCAGCCATCTCTTGAGATAACAGGAAGATAAAAGTGAGATATTCAGGTACTGGAGTCTGAGAAGGAAGAAAGATAGTGTAGGAGGTAATGGTCCCATTACATTAATGGGTCATGAAGAAGCAGCTGGCACAGTTTCTTGGAATCAAGTCCTGAAGAGCAAATGGACTCCTACACAACTGTGGTGGATTGAACTGGGCTGGACACCAGTTGCCCACCAAGCTTCTCTATCACTCCCATCCTCAGTATAATGGATGGTGGAAAAATAAGGTGGAAAAACATTTCATAGCTCAAGGTAAAGGCAGTTTAATAAAGCAAAATCAAAGGCTGTGCACAGGAGCAAAGGAAAACCAAAGATTTATTCTCTGCTTCCCACCAGCAGGTGATGTTCAGCTACTTCCCAGGAAGCAAGGCTTCAGTATGTGTAGCAGTTTCTCTGGAAGACAAACATTGTATTAATGAATGTCCCTCACCTCCCTCTTCCTTTCTCTTATCTTCTATTGCCGAGAAGATGTCATATGGTGTGGAATATTCCTTTCGTCAGTTTGGGTCAGCTCCCAAGATCTTGCACATCTGCAGACTGATGGTAAGGAAGGAATTTTGGAGAAACAGCCTTGATGCTGCGTAAGCACAGCTCTGCAATAGCCAAAACACTGGTGTGCTACTAACACCTTCCTAGTTAAAAAGCATAGGACTATATGGGTTATTATGGGGAAATTAACTCCATCTCAGACAGACCTAATACAACAACATTTCAAGAACAGTCTAATATAAGGAGTAGGCCTTTTGCCAAGTGAAAAAGTGCTCTTGCTCTGCAATCAATGTACCTGAACTGTTCATTTACATTGGAATGAGGGAAATAGAAGTGTAAAGTTTTCCTTTTGTTTATTTTAGCAACAAAAAGTTTTAGTATGACTGTGGCAATTGTTTAGTTAAGCTGAAGGATACTGATGCTAATTTAGGAGTACACAAAAGACTTAGACAAGGTGGTCTTTCAGGTGGATAGAACAAGGCAGGCTGAAATTCGCAGGTACCAGGCAGAACTGTGTAGATGTTGACTGTTTATTGAGGAAAAATGAACAGTCCAGTAACTGCAGTGAATCTGGAAACTGAAAAAGTGCTACATGACTAAGGACTGCTGGAAAGACATAAATCATGAATAAACTTTGCAATTTGAAAACGTTACACAGAGTCTGTCAAGACTGAAAAGATATTGAAGAAGACTGAGATTTGGGTGCTAGAATCATAGAAATGTAGATACTGGAAAAGACCACTGGACTGTCTTCAGTCTTTGAGGTTAGGACAGAATAATGGAAATTAGGAAATGGGAGAAGAACTGAAGATGAGAAAATGGTGAAGGGAACTTCCAAACCTGGTATTCATACTCATGTAGATAGAAAAGCTGTTGCAAAAGGATTTCTGTCTAAATATGAGTTGGCAGTGTGCCTAGGTAGCCAAGAAGGCCAACAGCATCCTGGCTTGTATCAGATATAGTGGTGCCAGAAGGACTAGGGAAGTGATTGTCCCCCTGTACTTGACACTTGTGAGGCTGCACTTCAAATAATGTCTTCGTATTAGGGCCCTTCACTATAAGAAAGACAAAGAGGTGCTGGAACATGTCCAAGAAAGGGCAATGAAGCAGATGAAGGGGATAGAAAACAAGTCTTATGAGGAGCAGCTGAGGAAACTGGGGTTGCTTAGCCTGGAGAAAAGAAGGTTCAGGAGAAACCTTATCACTCTCTACACCACTGGAAAGGAGGTCGTAGCAAAGAGAGGGGTGATCTCTTTTCCCAAGTTTTAAGTGATAGAATGAGAGGAAATGGCCTCAATGTGTGCCAGCGAAGATGTAGATTAGTTATTAGGAAAAGCTTCTTCACTGAAATAGTTGTCAAGCATGGGAACAGGGTGCCCAGGGAGGTGGTGGAGTCACCATCCCTAGAGTTATTTAAAAGACATGTAGATGAGGTACATAGGTGTAGTAATGCATCTTGAGAAGAATGGACATGTGGCCCATCCAGACTCAGTATCGCCTTGACGTGTGGGCTTGCCCCAATATAATCAGGCCTGAGGGGTGAGTAGAGACATATCAAGGTAGAGCCAGTTTGCAATAACAGTAAGCTGAAGCCTGCTAGAACAAGATAGAAACTGCGAGAAAGTCAACAACAGAAGAAGCTGTGAGAAAGTCAACAACAGGATAAGAGA
>JANHGN010022122.1:0-24891 GCA_024605025.1 Megaceryle maxima | reverse complement strand
AGAAGCAAAGAAAAAACAATAGACAAATTCCACACACAGGATTGGTAGGGAGGGTTCAAATTACAATTAACATTAAAAAATTGTAAAAAAAAAAAAAAAAAAAAAAAAAAGTGTTTAGTACAACATCCTGAAATTTCAGAGATAAGACTTCTCTGCAGGAATAAACAGTGTGATATTTTAAAATGAAAGTTTGGGCTTTTTTTTTTTTTTTGATGTAAATTCTCATCAAAAGCTTCATTCTCAAATACATTTCACAGTTCATTCATGCTGAGAAGCACTTCTTATCTTCTAAACCTCCAGACTGTTGGGCTAAACAAAATGTGTACAATTTGCTTTTAACTGTTTCAGTGCAGTGCACAGGGAGGAAAGCAGAATGGCAAAGGGACTTCTCTGATCAGAGCAGCAGACATTTAAGCTAGAAAACTCAGTAAAAATCCAACTCATTCCATCTTCACTGCTATTTCAATCTAAAATAATCAGCTCAGTTCAGCCACTGTTAACTAAGATTCTCATTCTGGAAATGCATCTATCAGCTGTATCACCATTTCAGCTGTGGTTTTAAAAAAGTCAGATTAAATGACTCACTCTAAGGCAGAGGCCATAAAGCACATCATAACTCTACCTGTTAGGAACTGTCATAAAGACAAGACTGGGGTATTTTAGAGAAGAGGGACAAATAAAGATTTTAAGCAGAGACAGAAATAGCAAGGACTTCTCTTATTCTACTCAAATTCTTCTGTCTTACATAACACCTAGCTAATTAAAAAAAAACAAAACAAAACCAAAACCAACCAAAACAATGGATTCTCAAGGATTAAGAAAATCAATTTTTTTTTCTTACTTCTGCAAGGTGACCACACAAGTAAGCTTATAACTCAGTTCCTAGTGCTTTACTCCCCTGCCTTTGTATCCCTGCTGTGCTCTTTATGAACAGAATAAACAGACCTACAGCACTGTTGCTCAGAGTAATCTGCTGATTTATAGAGCAGCTTTGCTTCCTATCCCTGGTACAACCCTTTTTTTTTTGGTAAAGATGATGCATTAAGGAGAGGGTTTTTTTCAAATCTGTTGTTCTCCGCAACATCTAGATTCTTTGTTTTAATTAAATGGTTAATTAAGAAATCATTAATTTCCTTACGACTGAAATCAGGTAGTGCCTTTCAATTTGTATGATCTCAATTGTAATGTAATACAGGCAACTCAGGGATGCATCTGGATGTTCACGGAATAAACCCTGAATAATCGGTTAATAACTGTAAAAGCACTTTGAAGACAAAAAGGGGCAGCAAATACTCTCATCTATACATGCATTTTGTTTACACTTGCCAGGGGCTCTAATAACCAAAGGACCTTACTGAGTGAATGAAATTGCTAGCTCCTTTATTATAACGCATAAAATGTGACTCTAGAACAAAATCTTAATGAAACAAGCAACAGAACCAAAACAGATATAAATTTTGGGAAAAAAAGGGAGGGGGTAATAAATCTCGAGCATGTTTGCTAACAAGTGCCACAAAGATTAGCCTTGGTTTTTTTAAAAAAGCAGTCAGATGCTATAAGAATCTTAAAGAACAAAAAGATAAAAGCACATTTTTGTGAACAGCATTTCATCAGGTTCCTGGATAACAATAGACGCTATTAAAATACTACTTTCTTTACAGTGTTTTAAGAGATAGCTACAACAAATGATCAGCTTTTAAATAAGCACTGAAGAGCAAAACTGGATTTCTTTCAAATGACTGTTTCCTCCAGAGGCAGTGCCTGTCTTAGCAGTCCCCAGTTCCTGCCCTCCCTGCTAACCCTCCAGCCCTGTGCCGGGGCTGTTCCCATCTGAACAGCGTGTGGGACACAAGCCAAGCCCAGGCTTGACCTACACCCACACAGCAGGCCCCAAGACTCAAGCTGGCTCTTGGGCAGCATCAAGGAGGGAAACACATAAGTCCAGCCCATCCTGCTTCTGGGCAAGGGCTCATGAAACTAAGCAAGTACAAGTCAAACTTGCAGTGCAAGTTGAAACCTCTCGGCTCCAAAAGTAACACTACTTCCTTTAGGGCATTAAAGTCCTCTACAAAGGCAAAGTAATTTTATGCCCTGGGCCAGCAAGTGTGAATGTTCTGTCTATGAGGACTAATGAATTTCAGTGCACTTGGGGTCTATTTCTATTTTAAGTGCTCTTATTTATTTAAGCCTCTCAAACAATAATATAAAAAAATAAACATAGATATACATCTTCTCGAGCACACCACATGGACACTAATATTACACATCTCTTCTGTTTTCATCCCTACAAGAACTCTTGACACTGTATTATCCAATTACTGTCACACTGTTTCTGCCAGTTACCTGCACATCTCCTGTTTTACACATTCTGCAAACACACAGACACATTTGTGTGTCTCTGAAGTTCCTTTACCTTTTAAGAATATTTATTCCCCTTTCCCTCCAATAAGAAAAATGAAATCTTCCTAACCAAGAACATGTCAGCCTTTCAGAAACAAAGTTTAAGAAAAATCCAATGCCCATTTGCTGATTTTCAATCCTCACCACTCCTGTCTCTCCAAAAACTCTATTCCTCTCCTCCCACTTCAGTGAATAGATTTTAACAGACCATGTTTATTCCTATGGACTGTATTTTAATCTGACAGTCCATTTCCCTTATCACACTTTACACTTTCTTGCTTTCAGCTTTACATCCTGAAGCCTCTATCTGTGTCATAATGTTTCTCCACGAATTCTTCTTTTAATCTGTTGAATGGAGACCTACTTGAAAGCAAACCCAAAATGATGAAGTCTCATTCCACCATCCCTGTAAGAAGCAACTACAACAATGCAGATTTAAATGCTATGAAAACATGGACTGGATTTGTTCTCCAAGGGCTGCTCTGCCTTGGAGTATGTGCTGGCTGTACTGGAGCCCAGCATTACCTGGGCTTACCACTACTAGAAGCACCTGACCTGGTCCCTACAACCCAAATCCACCCTTTCACTTAATGTTTGCACCAGGACATGCTCCAAACTCATCAAAGCTTTGGCCAAGCTGGGGTCAGTCCTGTGCAGCATCTGCTTTCCTCAGACTCTCCATAACCATGTTCTATTTCTGACGAGCCTTTCATGGGTGACACACTAACAATGGCAAGCAGAGAAAGTGGGGATGGGACACCTCCAGCTTTTCCAGGGGATTTCTCCAAGTCAGACCCCAAGGGAGTTAATGAGCACTCCCCTTCCAGGAGCAGAGCTCCTCCACTACCCCACCAGCCACAGTAAACACTGTTCACAGAATTTTCAGCAGGGAAAAAATGTCAACCTAGAAATGGACCTTGACTGCGATTGTGATCTCTGTAGCATACAATGCAAGCAATTAGGCAATTTTATATCTGACACATTCACAGGAACTAGCTTATTAACATTTCATTCAGTAGAGGCAAGGTAGCTAGAAGTGACTCTAATTAGCAACTTCCTGGATATTCAGAGCTTTTTTTCCTGATAAAAGTGCAAATGCCCAGGAGTTTATAGAATAATTAAATTTTTAGACTGAACGTGGAACTCACACTAAAGTCTTAATGTTACAAGTAATCCAGTTTATTCAAAACACATCTGTTCTATTATTATCTGTTCATTATGTTACTTCTACCACAAACAGGGCATTTTTTCATGTATCTGCAGCCTCACAGATTTGTGAACATGCACCTGTGATTCAGTCCTGATTTTTCTAGCGATATAAACTGATAGTTTCCATTCTCTGAGGAGGACTAAACACTGAAGGAGAGTCTGTTAGCAGTACTGACAAATCCCTCTTGCTCTGAATCCACACAATAAGGTATGAGGCTTATTTTAGAACAGAGGTGGTACAAAGATGATGTAAGAGTTTAGGGTGGAGAGGTTTACCATAGCAGAGCATCTTAGAAATTCATTAAAAGCTGTGATTAGATTAGGTTTTGCAAGTCATAGCAAGGTTAGGCCAGACCTTTTTCCATTTACAAGCTTGTTTTCCTGTAGCTCATCTAATAAAAACTAAAATAAATCAAGGTATACAAGGAAATCTAAGGGAGAGATATATGGGAGTATGAATGGCAATAGCTGGAGCTTGTCTTAGTAATTCTGATGGATACACACAGTGCAAAGTGTGAAATTTACTCAAACTTTGGATGCAAACACTGACATTATATTACTTGAAAACAATAATCTTTCAGAAAAACTTGAAGCAAGAGAAGCAAAGCAGAGGAATGAAGGATAAACACAGACATACATTTAAACATACACTATTTTAACTGTGGATATGCGTGAAATAAATTTCCCATACTTTAACATTTCAGCAGCGTTTCAATTGTCATGATTCAGCAGTGGTTTTAACAAATGCTAATTTGAGAGCTTACACACACACTTTTTTTTATGAAATGATTGCCTTCTCTTTCCAGATGGAAGCTGGTAGTGGTAGTACAGAACAAACCCTTCCTTCTGTGCTTCAGGGAAGGGGAGAAGTCTTACAGCAGCTCCTATAAAGTCACCTGGTGAAAATCCTCCTATTCATCCATTTCAGCACCAGCCTCCTGCTCCCCAGCACACTGTTTCAGGGGTATTCAAACATTCATGTTCTGGATACTTGGAAAGGCTCTCCAGGTCCTGCCTGTGATTAAAGGAGTCTCTAATAGCTGATCAAGACTCTGGGATGTGCATAACCAAGAGAAGCCTATTGTACATGACAGATGAGTTTTATTATCTCTCATGCCCATGAGCCCCATGCCATCTGGCACCCATGTGCTGACACACCAGCCTGCACCCACAGCACCCGAGTGCCAGGCTCTGATAGCTCTCCCACCAAGCAGCCCCTCTTCTACAGCAGCCCTGGTCTGCCGAGAGCTACACCAGCAAGGTCCATCCTCTGTGCTCAGAGGGAGAAACACAGTGCTGGTATAAAAAACAGTTATCACTTTTAGAAAAAACAAGCCTCAACTACATTCATCTCAATGTTCATTGTTAATCATTACTAATTCATTTTGGGTGCACTGTGTTATAACAACAAAGCCATTCCATTTTCATAAGGGCTGGGAACACAGACTAAGGTCCTTGTACACTGCCCAAGAATGATGCAAACGTTGTGGCTCCCTTTTTAATGGGGTTTTTAATGGGCTTTGTGCCCCAGGAGCAGGAGAGCAAATTGTCCTGTGTGCAGCAACATACTTGTGCTTGTATAGACTCCCCAGAACGTAGTGCTTTAGGGAATGGGACAAAGCTTGGAAAACCTCACAGACCTGCACCACATTTCAACTTCCTCAAATGTTATTCAGTGGAGTTTGAAAAGGACGAGGCAGCTTCTAACTTGACACTTGCTGCTGTAGGGGCACCAGTTCCCTCCCCCCACCTTGTCACTGCACACCACCACATCAGAGGTATCCCTTATTTTCCCCTACAAACACTGGAATAGGACATTACCTCAACAAATGTAATGAAATAGAAACAACTCTGGTGTTCTCCAACCTTGGCAGCAAGGCCTGAGACCCTTCTCCAGGGAGCAGCTAACTGGCTCCCCCTGCTTGCAAGCTCTCCTTCTGCCTGCAAGTCTTCTGCCCTTCAAGCTGAGAATCTCAGCTTGGGGCTGATTACCATTGCCTCCACCTTATTCATTGCAGTAAACACAACCTGGTCCTTCAGCATTCATTCCCAGTAAGAAACCTGGGCTTTAGTTTTATACACCACGATTCTCCAGTAAGATCCAGAAAGGACTAATACATTTAAGCTGTACAGCTTTCCTAAATTTTTTTTAAAAGAAAAAGAACTATGCACGTACCACCGCGTAACTTCCATGCTGCTCCCTCCCCTCACTTCTGCTTTCCTCATTTCATTTACAAAAGTGCCAAAGAAAAAAATACTCCCTTGGTATGGAAGAGACAATTCCAGAAGGGTTTGTATTCTGCTCCTGCTAAAACTCATCATCAGTGACCAAGTATTATGCCTTCAGGAGAAGGGCTGCATTCCCAAAGCTTGTTTCTGTGGTCTTCTGATCAAATACTAGCTGCTTTCTAAATACCGCATCCTGAGTGCCTGTATTTTTAATAACGAGGAATACTCTGCAGCTCTGTTTTTAGAAAGTGAAAGATTGATCTCAGGTCATTCTGATGCAGTCTGCTCGTGGCTATTATATTGCTTCTCTGACAGCAATTAACTAAGGTCAGCAATATAATTTACTCCTTTTTAAATTACAGTGTAGAAACATTGCAGAGAGGAGCACATAAAGTGCATGAGATTTAGCAGTGACATGGGAGCTCACTCATTAAGCACGTAAGGGGGCATATTCACTTCAAGTGCATTTCCCATTAATGTTAATAGTACATTAAGAAGAAAATATACTCCATAAACTTTCATTACTCACTTTTCCTCTTGCTCTTTGACAAATGAGTTGTTGATGTAGACTCAGAGGTAGGTAATACAGTCACTTCTCTCTATGCCAGTGCTATAGAAAACCAGAAAGGCTTTTCCTTGCAAGTGCAGGCACCCCTACATCTCACACTGTTGAGTCAATTAAATCCTGCTTTTAAGCCAATCAATTCCAGTCAGCATTTGAGGGGGACTCATGGATACACTACCAGACACAGCCTGAAAGGACAGTCCTTTTTCTTCCTTTCACATCTGCTGTCCTCACACTCCTGGCCCCTGTGCTGCACCAGCTGTTGTACTTGAGAGTTCCCTTGGAAAGTCAATTCACCCCATTAACTGAGCAGAAAAATAAGTTCTCCTCTAGCCTAGCAAAAACTTGGGTATCTCTAAACCTCTCAACACTTTTTTTTTTTTTTTTTTTTACTTTATAGAAGTGTTTGCTTTTGTTAGGGTGCAAATAATACCTTTATTTCTTTGGCTACTGGATTTTGCAGAGGAAGAAGAAGAGGATATTTCTTGGAAAGCTGACTGGAAGTGAAGGGCTACATGGACAAACATGGGTATGGGGAAGCTACAAACAGAGGGAAAAACAAGCTTGAATGTGCCTTACCAATAGTGCCCCATGCCCCAGCTCTTCCATTGGCCTGAACCCACAGGGCTCCTTCCTCCAAACTCAGGCTGGCACCACAGAATTCAATTTACTAAACACAGTAGTCTTACACTGAAAAAATTCAGTTTTATCCACAGTAAGGAGAAACCTTAAACCCCATTTAATTTCTTAAACTTGATCACTCCCTTTCAATCTGCATTTCTATATATTGGAAAAAAAATCCACCACCATCAAATGGTGAAATACAACAGAAAATCCCCCCCCTCCTAGAATTCGTTGCTTCTAAAGCCTCTGCCAAGCTCTCCATACAGCCATGCCACACTCCTCTTCCCTATAAGCTCCAGCTCATAAACTATGCCCGAGTCCTTCACACAGCACATCTGCCTCACTAAAACAAAACAACAGAAACACAGATTTCTTACTATCAATACCTTCACAAGCTGGTTGTTCAAAGACCTCATTGTCCCCTTAAGAACTGAGAATAGTTTGAATCAAAACCTCAGTATTTAAAACATGCAAATCTAAAACAGCTCCACAACCTTAGACAATCAATCTTTATACTTATGAGTACAGTCCACCAGGATTTTGTGCCATACGGATCTACCAGAGAAGCAAAACTAAGCAATGCATTTAGTTCAACTTCAGAACACTCCTGCTCTCTGCAAGCCTGATCCACGTGTGCAGCCACACAAGCCCCCTGGCACGTAACTCAATTTTTTTTGCTAGACAACTAAATAATATAAAGAAAAAACAATATACAGAAAAGGTTTCAGAATCACTCAACATACTTCAAAAAACAAAAATGTTTTGAAACTCCTACATGAAAGTCTAAAAGACTGTGAAGACATTTGGAGAAATATAAAGACTAGTAAATAAAGGGACTTGAGAATAAATAAGACAAACATACCTGAAACAGATCTACTGCATCTGAGCGTTCCTCCAAGCCATTCAGGGGTGCCAAGGTGGATGGTCATCTTGCTTACCCTTTACGCCTTTTCTTTTCTTACCTAGTATCCAGTCTTTCATGCATTAGCACTCAGCTCAGGTGCTCACCTAGTAGCCAGAGCCACTCCTAACAAAGAGCCATGTTTCACACAAACACTTTTGTTTTCAGGCAAAAATGTTCCATAACAAATGAATTTCAATAATAAAACTAACATTATATTAGTAAATCTAACTCCAGGGGAACAGCTATACCCCCAGAACACACTCAACTGAGACACACTGCAAGGCAGACAGTTATTCACCTGGAGTATCTATCATGGGTTTAAAGGAAACAGCTGCAAGTAAACTACAACCAGGTGGGCTGAGTTATGGGGGGTTTGCTCATCAGCACAGGAGCCTTCACCCCAAGATGGCCTCTGCCTGCAGCAGTTGAAGCTGGAAGTGGTCAGAGCCTGGCTTGGGGGAGCAGGTCTGGAGCAGACAGAGAGCCACTGCGTGCAGGGGTCCCAAAGGGCCAGTCCCTTCATCTAGCCACCAGCCTTGCAAACAGAGGCTTCCAGTCACTTTGTTTTGTCATCGGGTAGAGCCCCTGTCTCCCTGTGCAGGGGCAGCAGGCAGAGCTGCTGTGCCCCTGCTTCCCAGCCAGCAAGCACCATCCTGCCCGACCCCAAGCTGCTGAGAGTGGGCACACCCAGCACTGTTTAAAAATTTTAGCAGGGCTTACGTCGTATCACAGGGTGAAATAGGTTCCTTTGAGTCAAAACCTTTTGCGGCACACACGTAAGTGCAGGAAAGGAGAGCTGCAGGGAGGTCACTATTGCTGTCCGTTGTCACAAACAGACTCCTCTTAAAATTCACCTGCTATGCATGAACTGGCAGGAAGTGCTGATGCTGCCAGGCATGTGAAACCCGTGCCTACATGAGAGGTTTTCATATTAAGCAGGTCCTCAGAAACCACCAGAAAGAAGAAGGAGCTGGTGCTGTCTGGTGTTGAAGGCTGAAGTTGTTTTGTGTTGCCATTTTGAGGTTTTGTTTTCCAAATTTTAGGTCAAAAATAGTTGTTTGAATGAAATAACCTGACTTTCAGAGGTACTGAAATCCTTAAAATCTCTGAAAGGTTCAGAACTTCAGAAAACCAGGTTATTCCTTTTCAGGTTTAGCTATTAACATGGATAATTTTGAAAAAAAAAACCCAACAATTTTCTTTGAGTTTCTTCAACAGCTATGTTAAGAGACATTTCATAGTCTATCCTGACACTTGATCAATTCAAATCAGTGTTAAATCTATCATTTTTACCAACAGCACATTCACTCCAAATTGGAAAGTGAACATTTTATATATTTAATCACTGAGCATAGTTCTTGTAAGGCGATACTTTGACTTGTGATACAGCATGTGTGCTAGGGATTAAGGGGAAACCACTTTTAAATATTCAGTATTCTGAGTGATAGTATCAGTGATCAAAGATGTAGAGAAACTCTACTCATTAATAAACCAGGCTTTGGACCACAGATACAGAGCAACCAGAAATAGGAAGCTGTCATTCACGTAACATAAATCAGTATTTTCCATTTCTTTCCCACCCAGCTAATCACAAACAACAATGAACCACAGCCAAAAAAACCCTAGTGGCTTCTTGGGAAAGATATCAATGCCAAGAGGGCCTATTTAACCAACATATAGTAATTGCATAAAGAACATTATCTTAACTTCAGTTTTCTGACTAATTACTGTAACAGGGAAGGCATGAAACTAGGAAAGAAAAGAGAAGGGGTTCATGATATATTTTATGGCAAAACCCACAAGGGAAATTGAAAATTCCAGTCATATTCATGCTGATAATCACAGCAGATTTTCCAAGCAGTATGAATTTTTATCACAGAGTACTCACAAATATTTACTTTCTTAAATGGACATTTTTCCTTGAATGAACACTAAAATGTGTACCGAAGCAGAAGGTTATAAGTTAATTGCTATTGTCATTGCTACTCAATTACTGCCTACACTAAAGCTGTCATGCAGTAAAGGCAAGAGGGAGAGAAACACCACCACTAATGGTGAATTTCCTGGCTTTTATCACTGTGTCAAAACATTATCATTCTGTAATCACAGGCTTTCATGCAAAATAGCTCAAATGGCAGCAAAATCCCAATGCAAAGCATTTTTAAATATCAACCTAGTGGTGTCAAGGAGCAGGATGAAGCAGTTTAAGCGCTGTTTAAACTTTTAGTAAGCTGACACTTAGAGAAACTTCCAACCTAAGCATGGGCCAACCTTTCCATCATGTGGGGAGAGACAGGCTCCCCAGAGGGGCTTTTGAATGGCTATAATTGGTGTAGGCAGCAGGAGGGTGGTGGGAAAGGGCTGATCCTGGAACCCAGGGAATTTGGCACTTCCCGCCGATGGGTGTTCAGCACCATGAAGCCTTTCCTTCAGAGTTTGGGGATCAGAAATCCTGGTGTTCATCAAGAACACAAACCCAAGTTTATACTGTTATCCTGTGCCACAGGTTTCTAAACCCTAGTTACCCTCAGAGTGCTCTTGCCAACTGGCACTGAGATTATTCTCTCACTTTGTTACTATTAAAGGCATCTCTATTACACGATGAAGATGCTGGAAGAGATCTGGACCAGAGTACCTCTTGGGGTGAGTCACATTGCCTTGGGAAAAGGAAACACTCACTCAAATCTCAATTCATAAAGAAGGAATTTCATCCCTAAACCAGGCCCGTGCTCCAGCCTCCTGGGAGAGGAGTTCGGGAGCTTATGGTTTCCTTAACATGTGTCTAAACTCAACTCTTACTATTCTGTAAACTACTTTAACTTCTAAAATAAGTTTAAATGAAATGCGTTGCATATATGTCACTGCAGGAGTTTATTTTTGGCCAAAATTAGTTATTTAAAGGTATAAAATTTATGAATGAGCTTAACCATTCTGCTGTATAAATATTTCAATAGAAGAAATTCAACAGCAATTCTATAGCTGAATTCATCAGCTTCTTTCAACCCCAGTGCAATGCTTTCCTCTCCATCACAGCTCAAGTCTGAAACAAAGTAATCTCAAATGTAAAGAGAGCACAGGGGAGAAGACATCAGAGTGTTAATGGATTATGGCAACAGATAGAACACATCACTATAATAATATATTACACAAGTAGATCCACAGCCATCCAAAGCTGCAATCAGTAACAACAGCTGAATCTACCTGTCTGATTGTGCATGGATCACACACATTCAGCTACTCGCATTTTTGTATGGTGTTTGCAAATCCCCCAGATGGAAAGTCAGATTAGCATTTGTTGTCTTTAATCACATTAGGGAAGTGCACACACTTACCAGGCTCTGCTCATATGTAAACTTCATGCCGCATGGGAAGCTCTGCTTCTATCTGCAGACCTTTGAATGTCCCATCTAGATTTGCTTTCCGTAGAAAACACTAGTGCTCACAGCACCTCTTCACCAGGACACAGGCGCGCTTCTAGGATGCCCTGTTTATTAAAGATGTATTTATATACCTCAGCAGCTCTTTTCCCTTAAGGCACTCTGACATGATTCTTTCCCTGGAAATGAAGCATGAAAGTGTGGGAAACTATTCACAGCTTGATGAGTGCATTTCCTTAGGTCTGTGAGCCAAATTACTAGGAGTGTGTGAATACACAGAAAGCTCATTTGCAAATTAGGCTGTTAGAAAACTTGGATCCAGAAAGAGGCATCTGTGCATTCTCTGCATTACAAATATTCACATTATGTTGCCTAAAACTGCTTGTTTCTTTGGGTACTGGGCAATACTGTTTTATTAAGAGAATATCTTAGATACTTGTATCTTAAAAAAAACCAAAACCAAACCTCAACTTTACAAATAATACTTTTTTCTGTTTCTGAAATGTCCAAGGAATATCACAGGGGCAAACCATGAAACTGTTACCAGACTCCCTGGGTATGGAAACCAGAGCAGGAGGGGAGAGTATGCAGTACTGTACAGTTCCCAGATGGGGTGTTGGAGCATACCCAATGGTGAACATTCCTCCTTCACATTTCAGGATGAGCCTCCCCATCCCGACTAAAAGGTAACGATAACAGAGGCATGTAACTGATCCCCAGTGGTCTTACAAGCTGTACTGCGATATTCAAAGTGCTTGCTGGAGCATCAAAACAAAACAAACCTAAAAAAAGAGAACCCAGCCAAACAGCTGAACAGCATTACATCCAGCTAAGGAGCTAACTTCTGGCAAGTGTTCATTTATAGCGCTTATAGCAGTGACTACCAAATCCTCCGTGTACTCTGCACACAGCTATTAAAGCCTGCTAAGCCAACAGGAGTTAGGGCTTAGTTAACAACTCATTAAAATACATGGAATCGACATGGGTGAATGTCCTTGTCTGCTTTCATAATCCCAGCTTTTATGATTATCCTGCACAAATTTTACACATGACTAAACAAACATCAAGTCTAAAATCCAAGTATTTAGACTTTTTTTCTTCAGTTAGGATCAGATTTTGTCACCAATACTGCATGTATTACAGATCATGGCAAGATGAGTAGTGGAAATCAATGTTATTGTAAGAATCACTTCTTTCTTTGTATTAATTCCCAGACTAATGACTAATTTACTTATCAGAAGTGGTGACAGGCACCAGAACTTGTAGTAAACAATCATTAAAAACAACAGATGTTTTATTCACACTATCGAAGAAAAATTAAGACTAATGTATCTGGGTGAAAGCCAGGCTTTCACTGAGAAAACAGTAAAATAATATGTTTTAACAGAGTGGGTCCCTTGGATTGTACAGGTCTATGCTACACTATGTACACATTCCCCCAGAGATAAAGAGCAACTGACTTGAGTTATATTGTCTGTACTATATTTTTTAAAAGCAAAAATCTTGCATGACATAATTTTCTGTTTATGTTGTTAGAACAACAAGTATTTTCATTGAAAACCTGTTAACGAGAGAAAGCCAGGTAGCTTGTTGTGGAATCCAATAATGACCTCAGGTTTATTTGTTTATTAAGTTGGTGTTAAGCTTTTCCCTACAACCCGAGTCCCATCACCTCAGAAGCTCTCAATCCTCACATCCTTTCTGAAGTCAAACACACAAATGCAGGTTGGGGATTTTGCTCAAAAAAATGGAATCGTAGATTACTCATTTTGAAATTATCACAATACAAGGGATATCCCATTATACATTTCTCAAGCAAAACTCCTCTGGTTAAAAACTAAGATGTGTTTTGAAAAGCACCTTGCTTTTGGGGGAATAGGCAGCAAACTTGATCGGGAATTTTAGGAATTTGTTTGGAATAACTGAAACTGAATTTTCTTTCCAGCATTATAGCATGAGTTTCATGTTATGTGTTCATTGTGTGATGTTTCTGCTGAGCGCTGACATACAAAAGCCTTTATATTATCTTTAAAATAAAGAAAGCTTTTGCTACGCAGAAACAACTGCAAACATCTTCAGTTTACCTTCTTTTAGATCAGAGCTTTTCTTCACTGTACTTTCACAAGTTTCCTCTGGGTGGGAACATCTTGTCTATCCGTCTGTCCCCAGCCCAGGCCTGGGTGATGGCGGCCGCAGCTCTTCATCACACAGGGCTGTTTGATTTCCCGCTCCCCCTCCTTCCATTTCAGATGCCAAAAGAGTGAATTCATCCCAGGATGTATGGCAGGAATCCTTCTTGTAGGACACACGGTAAGGAAAATATCTGTCAGGACCTTGGGTGTCATGATCCAGTCACTGGCGGGAGGGGGCTGCATGGCAGGCTCTGTGAGGTGAGGCTGCCCAGGGCAGGGCTCAGCCGGTTCCAGCCAGCTCTGCAGGGCCCACACAGCTTGGTGCAGCTGGACCCCCAGCCAAGCCAGTGGCACCACTGGGAATGTGTCTTTGAGAAAGGGCGAAGGGCTGCCTGAGAGTGAGGAGAAATAGAACAATGTAGTTCCAGTAGCAGATAGTTGTACATACTACTGGCCCAGTTTGACCACAGCAGTCAAAAGGAAAGAAATGTTTTCCAGATCCTGCTGACACCTGTGTGGGTACTGCTGTTAAGCTTTACCTCCCATCACAGGACTTTCTTTCAAAATAATCCCAAATAATCCCTCTAGATAAGCATTTGCCTTTCCAGGTTCTTCCCAGTCAGGAGACACCAGCCATGCCTTCTGGTCTTGTTCAAACCTTTCTCATGAATCAGCAATTGGAAACGTACCACCTCAGCCCAGCAGCAGGCTGGACCTTAACCTTTTAAAAATTCTGCTTTTGCTTAGTTGGCTCCTCTTTCTTACACAAACATTGCAGGACTGTAAACTGGGGAGAGAAGGAAATGCCCATCACACTGCAGAACACTGGGAAGGTCAGGGCAGCCTCTGCTGCTACCCTAAACAGGCTCTAGGCAAGACGGCAAAGGTAGGCAAGATGGCAAAGATGTGCTCAGAAAGAACATAACACTGTGACAGGCTGTGTTGTCCATCCAGCCCTGTCTCACCACTTCTGTATGAGGGAATACAGGGCATTTACACCACACCTGTAGGGCCTTGTGAATGCCAGAAGTCTCTTTGCCTCTGAGAGGCATGGGTAAACTAACTGGGCAGAGCCCACCAGGACTAAGCAGGGAGCACATTTTGCATTTTAACAGCTGAAATGCAAAACTGAGCTAGCTAGAGAGTTCTCTTGGCCTGAGTAAAAAAGAACTGCTTTGGGGTTGTTTTGTCTCCTTTTTAAAAAGAAATAAGTAATGTTTTAAGTATTTAAGAGAAGTGTAACTTCCAATTTGTTCTTTAAAAGTCATTGTGAAATGCTTCAGTATTTACAAAAGCCATCTACTCAATTCTCTAGTGCTGTCTAGACCGGTAAAACTATTGGGACTCTCCAGCTAATATTCAGGTTTCACTTCAGGCTGGGGACAGCACAGGGCAAACCTGGCTCCTCTGAAATGGCCAGCAGAGGAATGAGGGGGGGGAAGCATTGAGGTGGGAGTGACGGGCAGAGCAGCACTGGCAGATGTGTGATAATGCAGATCAGTGAAGTTCAGTTCTTTTCGGTTCCTTCACTATTCTCTAAGGACTGAGGTATCATGAAGGTCTATAAATTTCAGTTTCGTCCTTGCAATTTCAGTGTTTTCCTGCCATGCATGCTCATGAAGGACAGAAGCTCCTGAAGCATATTTTCATAGTCACTCTGTTTAATGCCACATGAACAAAGAACTCGGTTCAGGCTTTGCTGATAATTTAAAAAACATACATTAATTCTATGAATTGCAAGTCACATTTTGTAATATATTTAGAAATGTTTGAGATTATCATGAGAAACTGAGGTGTTTATTTAGAAAATCAATTACCTTAGTCTCTTTATTGACTAAAAAAAAATCTCCTAGAATCTCTCTATCTACATGTTTAAGCTGTATGAATATCTTAGCAAAACAAGTACCTTTGGTAAGGTAGAAACAATTTCTCCAACTGTGTATATATATAAAGCTTTTTTTTTTTTTTTTTACTGTCAATAATAATTTTGGGAACCTCAGCTATCACCTACTCGATGATTTTGCAGCACCAAGACAGTTATGAGAGCTTGTATTGGGGCAAAGCATCAACATGGGGTTTGGGTTTTTTTCACTCTGTAGAGAGAAAGGTAAAATTGCTCTGACTATTCCACCCTCCAAAGGAGAGTTGAGACCATGAGAAAGAAACATTTCACTAAGAAATTTCATAGAAGGTAAAAAACCTACAGAATATTATCTAAAGATTAGTGTCAAACAACCCATCCTCACAACAAATACTACCTCTGGGTCATCACACCCAGCTACAATTCTTGTAATATGCACAGGAAAATTTTATAGGAATATTTCAAAGGTGACAAACCTTTTATTACTCCACAAGTAAAAAAGCAAATTAGTTGGAAAAAGCATTAAATCAAATAGTACCTTTAGGAAGGTTCCTCTTGAAGGTCTATTCTTGAACTGTAAACATTAGTATAAATGAAAGGTTCTTGTCGTGACCTACATTTGTAACCAAGCCTGATTAAATCAGAGCATAAATTGGGAACTAATTTGATGTTGCCCATTTTATGACATCTTAAGGTCAGTTTAAAACTCACCTAAATCTTATCTGAATGGCTAAAAGGCATATCTATAATATATAAAAGCTGACAAATTATTTCAGCAGTTTCTGCACAGGACCTGTATTGGCTTATGTATTGCATCAGTCAGTATAGGTGAGAGCAAAAGACAGAATTTCTGTTAATAATTTGTTAAAAATGATATTTAAAAAAAATTCAAGACTTTCATGGGACCAATTAACTATGTTATGCAAAACAACTTCCTAAAGGCACAAACAAAATTCATTAATTGATTTTCATGTTTGCATGCAACTTACATTTCAGGGAATATTTTAATTTAATTAAGCTCTTCACCACTGAAAGCTGTTAGTGTAATCTTAATGATCTAGCAGTGAAATTGGAAATGAAGTGCACACTCAGCTATGGACTGTTGAACACACATTAAATGGAATAATTGGTAATGCCTATGATTTGATTTGATACAAATCAGACGCCTTTAGCTGCAGCATTGTATTTCTTTAGCAGTAATCTCTGACAATCAATAGTATCTCTGAAGAAAACCATATTACATATGTGTGCCCTGCATCCCTCAATTCATCTGATGCTCTCCCTTATCAGACCGTGCTTTCAATTGCTCACAGTTGGGATTTTTAAGGATATGTGCCTGCATCAGGATGGCATAAACCCCAGAAACTGGGAAAAAGTCTCAAGACAAAAAAAGCCCATATGCTTTTGATCAAGTGTAGGGTTAGAATAGTTTTGTTTTTTCTCTGTAATAAGTCCTAGAAAATTAAGGAAGCAACATCTTGCTGTGCGATAAAAGAAACAGGACTGCAAGGGGAAGACAGGATGGGTTTGCTTATGAAGTATTTGCTCAGGGCACTAAAAGCTCCTCTAGTGAATTTAATTATAATATTTTCTAACTTTATGAGAGCCTGGTTTTACAATTTCTGCAATTTTTGCAGTGTCACACAACAAATGCTCGCATTAGCAAGGTTCAGGAATCAAACACTCTTTGAAGGGCACTGTAGTCTCCATTCTCCTGTCTCATAAGTATGGAGACCTTCCACTTCTGGGTGACACAGGCTTCTTCGTGCCAACCCCAGCAGGTCCCCTGCTCTTCCTTCTATTCCCTCACATGGTGAGCTTTCTTCATGGTCTCTGCACAGTGATGCCTTCCAACTCCCAGACCAGACTCTTCTCTAGCATCTCGCCCTATCTGAGGGTTCCTTCTACTAGATGCTTACTTTGATACTGCCTCCAGTTTAGCTCCTTAATTTAACTACTGTCTAGATCTTAGCTATTTAAATCCTCAATGTATCTCCTCCACTCCCCTCTCACCTTCACATGTCTAAAAACACCTCAAGGCAGGAAACTCCTTTTTCTCTTGTGACTCATGCAGGTTTTCCTTCTCCCCAGTCACACCTGTGCATCTACACTTTCTGCAGCTGAAGCCAGAAGTTCTGCCTGATGTCCAAACACGTTGTGATCATGGCAGTACAGAGCCCAAGAACAATGTCTAAGGATTCACACTCAGAGCTTTGTTACCCATACAGCTCCTCCCTGACTTGCAGGAACCAAGCCTCATTGCTAACACAACCCTTCTTTGCAATGCAGTTTTCACAGCCACAAGCATCTTGAGGTGAGTGCACTGCCTCTGAAATACAGGTCTGAAGTATCTCAAGTCAGACAGTCCAAAAATAACCCACCTTGAAGGATAGTGCTTTTGAAATCATAACTCTCCATGTTTAAAAGGCATTAAGTGGCATAAGTTTTTTCAAAATGGAATTGCTACTGAGCTTCATTTCTAATATGCTAAGCCTAAGTATATCAGTTCTCAGTGAGTGAAATGTGTGACAAGATTTACAACGAATGTTAGCTCTGAAATACTGCACTGTCTCATGGTTTGAAGAAGCAATTAAGCTTGCTATAGTTGGGAGAACAAATAATCCCAAAGCGGAAAGCACACTTTCAGTTTTTAATGTAAACAGCAAAAAAAAAGCCCCAGAAATAATGTGGTAACATACAGATCTAAACCATGCATGCTGTTTCTGCTTCTGTAGAATTGTGCTGCATTGCTTAATAGGAAACATTTGAAGTGAAGAGCTGTCACCAGCTGCCACTCAACCTGCATCTCATCCTTTCTCATAAATTAATAGTAGTGAAAGCTGCAACCATTATGAGCTTTTTAAACACATAAAATAGGCCATTTATTATTTTTCCCCTTTGGCCGGCCAGTTAGTTCTGCAAACACTGCAAACTGATTCCAGTAGAGAAGAGAGAGGTTGGTGCTTCTTTGGTATGACCTCCTCTATTTAGAAGGGTTTTCTCTGCAGCAGAAATTTGTTATCACAGCACCAGTTCCAGCTGCTGCGCCAGAGTATTCCATTTCCAGACAAAACATCACATCTGTACTTTTGAATTAACCTTCTCAGCTTACTCAAGGTCACTTAATTTTCTTCTTCAGTACCTTTTAGCCACTTTCCCTTGAAATCCCCAGGACCTCATGATACTTCCAGTTCCTGTCACGTTTCATCTCCCTTCACACCTCCTCAAATGCCCTATCAGTCTTCTCAGAGTTCTAGTCAACTCTTTCCTAGCTGGTCTCCTGGTTTCTGGTTCCTGTAGGTCTTGACCTTTCCTCTGCTTATGTCTTTCACACTGCAGTCAGCTCTGCAATCTCTTCTTGAGAACTGCAAAACTACTCTTGAAACAGGCCAATGTACAAAGTCTGCACCTCAGATCTACACACAGACAACATTGCCTGAGTGTGAAACACCCACATATGCATTGCCTGATGTGTCCCCAGCCTCAACCACCAGCTGAGTGTCCAGACAGCACCCTGAGGCTCCTTGTGTGCAAGCCCAATGGTCTCTTTTCCTTTATCCACCCTAACAGATCTCCAGAGCCCATGAGGACACCGCAGACTGTGATCTTATCTGCTCTGCTGATACAGGCAATTTATTGGTCCAGAACACAGGAAATAAAGCCACCAAGTTTTGTTTGTTTGTTTTTGGTTGTGGTTTTGTTTGTTTGTTTGTTTTGTTTTTAACATTTTCCTATTGCAAAGAAAATCAGCTGGTGATATATCCTACCCTTTTCAGTTTGGTGTCATCCTTCAGAACAAAAAGTTTTGCCAGAAACTTCTTTTCAGCTAGAAGCACCTACTGACTTCTAACTTTTTCTAGTGCAGGATGGCAGATCTGATAAAACTTGAATGGAGGCTAATTGACTATTTCAAAGTAAAGGAAAGATTTGCTAAAGATATCCCCAAAGTAATTTTGGATTCATTTCTTTTCATTTGCCTCAAATAAAAGCATGCTGTTATCGTAATGTGTTGCCGAGTTCACAGTGAATGCTAGCTAATCCTGTAATGAAGCCTGCTGTATTTGCATATGCAATTAATACTGCATATGGTACCATCCAGTTTGTTAGTTATCTCTTTAAACAGTGCTCAGTAATCTGCACTTCAACAAGTACCTACCACACCATGCAAAGCTTTTAAAGTGCTTTGTAACAAACATAGTTCATTAATCTTCAGCAACTTCTCAAAGGTGCACATTTTCATCCTTACTCTACCAATGAATAAAACTTTGCACAAAGAATTAATGTACAATTTTTCAAAGACATTTAGCGCTTAAACCTTAATAAGGCTTAAAAACCTGATTGTACATCAAAGTCCCAGAAAGAAACCAGAAAGGTCCAAAGTAGCGATAGAAATAACTAAGTCATGGGGACATTTCCACGTGAAGAGAGATCAGATAGAGTAGAGCTCATTAAAAGAGAATGAACATATGGTAAAGGAGACAGAAGCAACCAGAGCACAACTTGCCAGTGTCTCTTCTCTCTTCATCACAGCTTAACAGAAAGCTGCAATTGGAGGTGCACTGAGATGCAAAGGCAGTTCATTCAAGAAGGAGACAATACTGCCTACAGCTACTGCAAACCCATGACCACAAGGCCCCTGTGGGGCAGGAGAGGGCTGGGGTCTGGGCCAGACCTGGGGACACAGTGCCAGGCAGAAACGTCTCCCCTTTGCAAGGCTCAGCCTCTCCTTGGGCTGTGGGAGAGGTCAGCATGAGCAGCAGCTCTTGGTGACCTCCCCTCATTGCCCTGAACACGGGTGTTCCCTTCAGAAGCACTTGTGCTATGAACTCAGCCTGGTTTCCTCCTTCACCCTCTAGAACGATAGAAACAAAATGAAGATATAGCCTCGTATTTGCTAAAACACATTGCTGGAATCAACCCTGCTTTATGTTATTAACAAACAATACACCCTGCAGGGTTTGGGAGGTACCTTCCAGATGAGAATATGCATTCACAACTGTTGGGAAGGACTTTATGCTTTTCTTTTAACACTACCACTTTTTTTCCTGCCTCAGCAGCTGTCACCAGAAGGGACACTGGATCACCAGGAGAAGACAGTGAGATGACTGGCTACATCTCTGCCTTGCAGAAGAACAGTAGAAACAAACCAGACTTGCAGCCAGGGCTGAGTGGCCTGCAGTTTGCTTGAAACTTTTCCAAGTGCTCTAAAGAAGGTAATCTGGCCTGCTGTCATGAGAGCTGTGAAGATATTAATTATTTGATTGCTGAAAGTATTTGGTTTCTGAAATGAACAGGGAGACCACCTCAGGGGTGAACATCTGAAATCCATACAGCAGGAGAAGATGCTACCTGGGGATAAAGAAACCTTGGATTCTATAATAGTAGAGAGTTTAATAATTTAGGCTGCTGAATCTGGAAGATAAGGGGAATGAAGCATTTGTACGTGTGAACATGTGGAAAAATGACCCTTAACAGCAAAGACAGCAGTCTCTAGGAAGGGGTAACATGCAGACATGCCTGGAAAAAGCATAATATTGCCAACAAAGTTGTCAAATTTAGTAATCTTTTCATATAGGGTGTGGAAAAAAAAAGCAACAAAACAAACAACTAAAAATGGGGTCAGCCAGATTGGATTCTAAACAAAAGTATGGAAACTGATAAAATCAATAACATGGACTCAATTTATTAATAGGGAAGGAAGAGTTTGGAGGATACTTAGATAAGCCAGACGTTTTGAAATTGGCTGGGTGTGATATCCATCCTGGGCTGATGAAATCTCAGGGCTGTTAGCAGTTATTGTCAGCACAGTGTTGAAGAACAGGGATGAGGTGCAGGAGACCAAAGCAAGATAAATACAACTCCTGTCTTTACAAAAGGCAGAGGATGAAGAATTAGAGACCTATCAGCTTAGCTGCAGTTCCTGGAAACAAATAAAACCGAACAATTGGTAAGCACAGAGAAAATCACAGGAAAATGAGTGGCTGCCTAGGTGGATCTGTTCAGAGTAATTGGTGTCAAACCAATCTCATTTCCTTCAATAGTAAGACAATAGATTTTTGTGTCACATTTTGATTTCTCCAAAGCTTTTCACAGTATTTCATCTCACTTTCTTATATACAAGCCAAGAAAACATAGTCTGGATGAAAATACTAGGGGGTGGATGCAGAACCACCAGAAAAAACTGCTGAGAGTATTGTCAAAGATTCATTCTCAGAATGGAAGATATAAAAAATCTGAGCCTTAAGGGGGGCTGTCTTAGATCTGGTATCAGTCATTATGAATGGCAGATGAATTAGTGTACTTACTAGATCTGCAAATAATACCAAGCTGGGAAATGGGGGGGAAAAGGTTGAGGATCAAATGTAGATTTAAAAAGTATCTTGAAAAGCTGAAGACTGAAACCAAACAAAACCAGGTTTCTATTCAATAAGAACAAACAGAAATCTACACCTATGTTGGAATGATAACCTGCACAAATGTAGGGCGGGAAACAATTTTACTGGTACTAGAGCTCTATAAAAAACTCAGGAGCTTTTATAAAGGATCAAAACCTATATGTTACAAAAACCAGCAAATCCTCTTCTAGAAGTACAAGTACAGAGGTAACTTAACAAGACAAATGAAATAGCCCTTCTACTCCTGTCCACACTTCAAAGGCCTCATCTGGAGTACAAGAGCCAATTTTGGGTCATGCACTCGGAACGGTATAACCAATTAAAGAAAGTCCAGAGCAGTGAGAATGATCAATAGTTTAATAAACAAGACCTAAACAAATTAAGGTTGCTCAGGAAAGGAGAGACCAGAAAGAGATGATCAGGACACAATAGGCCAGTGCAGAGGAAGAGGTTAATCTATTCTATGTGGATGAGAGAAGTTACAAGCTTCAAGTTTAGCAAGGAAGAATCAATTTGTCATGAGGAAAAAGCTTTCCTCTGGAGAAGGTAACAAAGCACTAAAATAAATTGCCTCGAGAGACTGCAGAGGCTCCGTGTTGGAAGGATTTTACCAACAAGTCAGAAAACACCTGCAAGAGCCACCTTGGGGCAGACATGCGGATCAGATGGGGTCCATAGGAGTCTCTGCTCTCGCAATGGTCTGTGCTGCCATACGCCCATGCTGCCACCTGCCAGCTCCCTTTCATACAAACCACGGGAAGATAACAAAAGCAAACAGATATTTTGTATTTGATATAGAAACTACCTAAAAAGCCTATCTTCCTTCCCCTTTCCTGCTGAAGCCCTTCCACACCTTAATACCTTGCATGTCTATAATGCCCTATGTGCTTAAGCTCTCTACGTACCTGTAGGTATTAAGGGATATTAGGAGATGTGATAGATAGCATTCCCAGCAAGAACATACAAGGTCACGTATAAAGGCAGTGACAGAATAATGCTCTTTCCTCTGGCTTGGGTGCCCTTGCCATCGCCAGCTGCTCACGCTCCTCTCAACTATTTTAATATAGATGTACAATATTCATTAACCTTTCTCATCAGACCAGAAAACTAAAATTCAGCTCCATTTTCCCGAGATGCTCAAGAAGTTATTGCTATCTTGTTCCCATATATAAACTTAGAACTAATTTAATTTTCTGGACAGTGAATTGTTAATTATCAGGGTTCAGACAACAAAGCTAGGTGGTACAGAATTACAAACTCTATATTGGCCAGCTGCCATGGTCTGGGACATGTCCATCATGACTACACTCTGCTAGAACTAGCACTTGCTTTACACCACAGAAAAGAAGAAAAAACAAAGGTACCTCTTTGTGCCTCCCAAGGTCTGGCTCCCCACACAATAACTTAACACAAAAACACGCTCAGCAATTAATTGAATTTTCTCTGTGTTCCTGCCAGTGCAGCCTGAGACATGCTCCTGGGTCACATCTGGAGGTAACTTCCTTCTCCTGCAGCACATCCTGTGGCCTCAAAGTGTCATTTATTACCAGCCACTCTGCTACTGCACAGACCTAGAATTCAATGCAGTTGTAGATTTTTTTCTGCTTTTCTGGCTTCTGGTACTTTACTAAGTTTGCTACAGAGAGTCCTGCAAGAATTTTGGAGGGTAAATGCTCCTCAGGGTACCTGGTGGCCTGTCACTAGAAAAGGCTGGACATGACATCAGCATCGTCCCTTCTCAAGTCCCTTTAGCTGTGCTTCTGGCTAAATCTGTAGTTGACCAGCAGAGCCACTGGGAGCTGACTCTGCGCTCATCTATTCCTCCCACCTCCCTTTGCTATTTCCATCACCTGTGCCCTGGTTTATGGTGGAGGGCGGCTGTCATATCACTTCACTGAGAGATTGTTTTAGAATTTGCATGCATGCGTATTTGCGTAACGGCACGCTGTGGAGTTCAAAGCTGTTTTCTCTTTCAAAGTAGTCCTTGTGTGTAAGTTGTCCCAAGTCTGATGTGCACCAGGCTTGTATTTTTGTTCTTGATTGAGCACTGCTGCACTATATTCCTTTTAAAACTCCAGCTATTCTGGGAGAGGTGTATAATTTAAAATGTTCAATAGATTTCTTGTCAGGCATTCACGTACAACTTCCTTCATCTTGCACTCAGATGTTTGATTTTCCACAGTAATTGGATTTGCCGCATTTGTGTTTACTTTTATGACCTATGGTAAATGCTGCTTTTTTAGCTGAGGACTATGAAAGAGTTTGCTGAAGCCTACAGCAGCCTACCATGTAGGGCTTCTGAAGCTTAAGACACTAGTTTTAGGTAATTCAGAATCCTTTTTACATAGGGTATCAATGTACAAATTAATATAGCCTGAACATCACATTAAGGTAAAGCTCTTCGGTACAACAGTAGCTGTGGGCATGCAGTGTAACATCATCGACCTGCTCTATGGTTAGATGCACAGCAATTCAGCGTATTTGCAGTGGGCCAGCCCTGGGTATCCAAATGAAGACCAAGAAGAAAGGCTTTTCTTAGGTACTGCTCTAAAGCCCATTCCCAGGCAAAACTGTCCTCCCCAGTTGAAGCAAAATGAGAAATCCAAAGACACAGTGCAGAGGAGACCTTCAAAACATGCAGGGACAGAGTTTATGTTGCAAGGAACTTAAGAGTCATGAAATTGATCTAGGACTTCAGAAAACAAAAGCTGTGAAGATGAGAACTGTCAAACATCTGAAACCTCGTCACCCATCTCCACCTGTAAAACTGAAATCAAGATAAACAATCTCCTTTGCAAGTGTTATGAGACCTGCTAAGGACAAGCGAAGGACTATTACTATTGGGATGAGAGGGCTGCCATCTCATAACTAAACCAGCAGGCTCTTCACTCTGCCAGCTTTATTAGTTCATCACCCAGTTCTTTATTTTTGGAACCAGTTTCCTTTCTTATTGAATAGATGTGGGAGAGTCAGAGCTGCAGGGATGAAGGTAGTTAAGGAGAGAGGTCAGGAATAATGACAGCTTAAAAGACAGGGCTTCAGGAAATGAGACACAGTTCAATTTACATAGAAACATAGAAATGTCTGGAAGGGACCTCTAGAGGTCCTCTAGTCCAAACCCCTGCTGAGAGCAGGGACATCCTCAACTACAGCAGGTTGCTCAGAGCTCTGTCAAGCCCCACCTTGAATGTCTCC
>JANHGN010022121.1:16367-27626 GCA_024605025.1 Megaceryle maxima | reverse complement strand
AACTTGATAAACTTTTTTTAACTTTATAAACTTTTTATTATTATTTATAAACTTATACTTTTTGTATCATCTCTTCTTCAGGATAACTACACCTTTGCCCAGCCAGGAATTCAGAAGAAAGTGAAAATGTTGGAAGAACTTGTCAGTCGGATTGATGGTAAGTCTTAAAAGCTAACTTAATTTCTAATTGGTGTTTCATTGAAAATGTTGTTGTGTTAAAATGTTTGCAAGAAGTCAAGCCAACACGGGTGCCGTTGCCTACAACGCTGGGGTAACATCACCTTCTTCACATGAGGCGGCGTAACCAATTTGTGGCACGCTGGCCTTTATAAGATCACCGTCTATCATTTAAAAGAAAGCCGCTAGAGCATGAGCCTCTTTCATTACTTTTTATTAAGGCAATAGAATCAAAATTCAATGGCAATTTCTTTGCAGCAGAGTAATGACCACATACAAAAGACAGCCGGTATTCATTTCGCATTAAGCTCGATGATTGTTGTAATTCAGGCGAGTTGCTGCGGTTGTTTATGGTTGTCCTTCGGCGCTACGTTTCGTGCCTTTGGGCATCGTTTTGCTATCTAGAATGCCTGAATAATTTCTCTGTGGAATCCAATTAATTATGAACTCTGGAAATAACATCTTTAATATTATAGATAAATAACAGCGTGTGCAGGGGTAATTTTAGATTATGCTTTCATGTTTTAGCAGGGTACTTTGAAATATTTGCTACCTACATCCTTAAAAGAATTCCCTTCGTGAAATGCTGACTGTCCTATTGCTAGAACAGAGTTTAATTAAATGAAATGCAAGAGATAATGCTTGCCCATTCTAAATATACTCTCTTGATAGTTTGTTAAATTAATGAACAGAGTATTAACAAAATGTTACCAAGCAGAACCAGGCATCTATTTGTGACACTAGCCTGTCAACGATGAGATAGAAAACATATTTCTTGTGTAGCTTAATATTTTATAATCTGCTTGGAAAGATTAATTGCATCTTTTCATAAACATACCGTGGAGTGTTTTGGTGCCAGTGCTTACCAGATTTTGGGTTGGCCTGCACCTATTTACATCCTGAATATTTCATAATGTTCTTTGTGCCCTTTGAGGATGTTAAAGTATTTTTATTGATGAGAATCTAAGGGTAGGAGAACAATGTTTATGTGATATTATATAATCAATGTAAATCCCTGTAAAAATAGCCATTGTAGGTATATTTTTTTTAAACTTTAAATGAATATGAAAAATACGAGGGCTTATTTCTGCATATAGGGTAGTGAAATGTTTATGTAAAAATATTTTTAAAGCAGTGTATTTTGTTACTTCAATAATAATCAACTGCTTGCAGTCTGACTTTTTATATGTCATTTTATTGCTTATATTAATAGTGGTGTTTACATTTTAATTATAGAAACAAATGATTATGTATTAAATGAAGTGTATAATTATAATGATTATTAATAACCTTCCTGAACTTAGTTTATATAAATTTTATTTATGCAAAGAAACACTGTAACCAAGCTTTTAAAATTAGAAACAGCATAATCAACTTTATTGTTTGGTTTAGCTAAGAAACCAAACCAACCAACATATTATTGTTTAGTTTCTAAGGAATTAAATAAATGCTGAAGGATTTTTGTACCTTTGGTGCTTTAGGGTTATAGTTAAAAACTTTTCTCAATGGCTAGGTTTGGGAAGCATCATTTTAAGGCTTCACACTTAAATTACCAAAAAAAAACCAAGCAAAAAGACAGTTCTGGCAAATATATGTTTATTTAAACTGTTCTTTACCAGGCTTTGTAAGTGAAAGTAAAGTGAAGGTTCTTGATTTTTTTTTTTTTAATCCAATTTAAAACAATTTTGTGAGGTCTTTGTAGGATTGTATTCAATAGGACATCGTTGAAGTAGTTCCACATCAAAACCTGTAATTGTTTATCTTTCTAAATGTGGATCCAATTTTTTCTTCGATGGTTTATGAACTAAATTATGTAGCATTTAGTAAAGGAGGCAACCAATATAGTTTATATTTTACATTGAGCTATAGGGTATGGCAGACAGCATCGGTGTCTGTGACTCTAGATAACTGCAAAATTTGGGGTTTTTAATGAAGACAGGTACTGAACATTAGCTCTTCTACACTAGAATACTTTTTTTGGTAGGTTTTAGTAGATAGACATCATGAATGTTTCCTAGTTAATGTTGATTTTTTTCATACTGTCCTAAATACTTACAAAGTAACACCTTAGATTAATCTTAAGTCTAGATCATTTACGTGATTGGGTAGTAGAGGGTGGTTTCCTTGTTTGGAGGAGTAGAGCTGGAGAAAACTATAAAAATCCTAATTTAAGGAGTCAGTCATCTTACAGCAGGTCTGTTTTGCAGGTTGTTTGTATGACATACCTGTAGCATGTGTAGATAAATTGTTAAAGGAAACAATTGTAAAATGGGGATTATAACAAGTCAGAGTGAGGGAAATTTCATGACATGCTTTTTCCTTCTAGAAACTATGTAGTGTTTCAAAAAACTGTTGTTTTTTTGGAAGCCAGTTAGATTGAAATGTAATTGACATTATGGAAATCTTGAACAATTTAGGTTACAAGGGGCCTTTGGAAGTCAGTTTTCCAAATGTCTACTCTTGCCTCTCTTGATTGAAGGGAAGGGGACCAATTTCAATCACCTACAGACACAGAGTCTCCACTCTATGCCATTATTCATTGCTCATTAAGAAGCTGCACAGTATTGGCCCCACTATTGCCCCCTGAGGGATGCTGTTGGTAATTAGCTGTCAGTTGGACTTTGTACTGCTGATCACAACCCTTATAATACAGCAAAAGTTTTGAATAGTAAAAGATACACATTTTTCAATATCCTTAAGTCTGTTTCTTTTTGTCTAGAAGATTGTCCATTCAGTTACTTTCCTTTGCCAGAAAAATACACCAAAGTACCTGTAAGATTAAAATAGAGTTTTAGTTGTTAGACAGCCAGTTGTGGATGTGTGCTGCTGTCATTTCATAAACTTTTTGATGTCTCAGGTAAGGGATTCTGACCTGATAGGCTTTTTTTTTTTTTTTTTAATGGAATCATAACATAGTTTGATTAAATTAGGTTATTGTGCTTTACTCTTCTCCATTTCTTTTTGCTTTTGTCTATTTATTCTGGGTCTGCTCTGCTGGAGCTAAAGGGAAATGCATGGCTGATATGAATTCAGTAACTTTGTTTTTAAAAACCAAATCTCAGGGTCTCTATTTACTGGAAATATTCTAAGTGCTATTTAAGGTTATTGTGGAAGAAAATAACATTCCTGTTGCTACTGTCACATTATTTTCTTGATGCTGGGTAACTACGTGGTGAAGAGAATCTTAATGTGATATGTAGCTTTGTGAGCAGGTGAAGCTTGTATGGCTTTTTTGCTAATAGTAATGGATTATCAGGGTATGAAAAGTGATGCTCACCCTTCAGAGAGTGTTAATCCATTATGTTAGTGATTCAAGCAACCTTCATTAACCCAGCCTTACGGATCACATCTCCTCTCAAAGTAACTGTCCTTGTGTGTATGCTGCAGAACATTGCAGTAGACTTTAAACAGCCAAGATACTCTGTTAATTTAATCATAATCTCACTCCAGAAAATAATTTTGATGAATTGTGTTTATGATTCTGATTTTGTTGACAGAACATTTCAAGAATTTGTAGATAAAAATAATCTTGGGTTTCTATAAGGATCTTAAAACTGTGTGGCATTCTCTCTAACATAGCAAGAAGGCTGTCCTAGAAAAAGATAATATTCTGTCTTGCTAATGATTTAGTTTTTTTAAGTATAGTTCAAGAATACTTAATGATAGGAATGAAATTATGCTCCTGTTTAATTATATTGTAAAACATTTTACTGTCAGCTATAATTTGGAGCTAGGATTGTCTTGAAATATCTGGTAAAAAGGGCTGGAATTATAATAGCTGAAAAGACTGGCACTCTTTAGCCACGTGGAAGCATTTGGGATTGGAAATGGACATAAATTTATTTAGACCTTACTGCTGCTGTTGAGAATGAGTGATTAAAGACCTTTTCTCTTGTTCCATCTTTATATGTCATCTTGGTGCTGAAGAGATTAAAAATTGTGTAATCATTTAATAATTGTTTTCATTAATTTGTGCCATAAAGTTCTTTTTCAATAAGCACATCTCATTTAGCTTACCAGTATTTATTTATTTAATTTTTTAAATCTGATTTTATGGTTGTAGTTATTGTATTATACTTTAATCCACTCTTAAGTGATGCTCGCTGGGCATTGTAACTATTTAATATATCTAAATTTTTCATGTTTTACCGTGGAGAATGTATTTGTATTGAAGAATAGAATTTAGAATAGAGTTTAAAATGTTAGGTACAAACTCTGTTAGGAATGCTCACAGTTATGGTTTAGAAGAACAGACTGTGGAAGTCTACTGAAAACAGAAGTGTCTTATCAAGCTCATTTCTTACTGTTTGTTACACTTGGAATATTGAGTCTGAATTCCACCTGGAAACACAGGGATGTATTTTTACCTTTTAGCTAGAATGGTAGATCTTCCTTGATTGCTACTGTTTTTCCTAATAGTTTCCTCCATTTTGCATTGGATACCATGGAATTGTTACTTGCATTTGATTCCCTGAGGCCACTAGGTCCTCCCTCCCTTATTTTCTTCTTTTGCATTGGGATCAACATCTTGGTCTTTTTAGTACTGGAATATTGTCTGTGTCTTTTGTGTATGAAGAATTTCTCAGTCATAGCTAATAGCTCTACATTTAGTGAGCTAAATGCAAATAGACCATTATTTCTAAACTGTAGGCCATGAGGAGAATATAATTTGGTAATATTTCTGCTTTTCTGCTAGTCATCTTTTCAGTTTGGACAGGACCTCAATTTATGATTTTTTTTTTATTTTTTCAAAGGCAATTCTTCCAATGGCTGATTTTAGGCAGTTAGAAAAAGCAAACTAATTCTGCAACAAGGTATAATCAGCATGTATTACTTGAAGCAGAGTTCTATATCATCATAGGATCTTGTCTTCAAGTGTACATTTGTGTTCTTTTAGAATGTCCTTTTCAGTCATCAGGAGCTTCTATTGTTATTAATGTATATTAACAAAAATTAATGCACCTAACCGATTAAAGACTCATTGTTAAGCTATAGTCTTGACAGAAATACTTTTGTTCAAAGTCATTAATTCAGGTTGGGGGATTGTAAGGCTTAAGCTGCACCTTGGCAGCATTTGATGTTGAAATTTTACTCCAAACTCTGCCCTTTGTCTTCCATAAACATACTGGCTTTTAAGGATGTAGAAATGGTTCAGGAAGAGAGAGGATGACATAGAAGATTTGCCTTTGGTAGGTAGAGTTCTTAAAAGAAAGCAGTCATTTACTGATGACAAAGTTCCTTCTTTTCTACAGCAAGGTTCAGTATGTGGGATCTAGAGGAGTAGAAGAATCTAGAAGAGTAGAAAAGATTTCAATCTTTTATTATTATCCTGACTGAATGGATAGTAAATGTGAGCTGGTGGTGAATACATTTCTTTTGACATTAAAAAACAATTAAATATGGATTTGCTCTAACCTATGTTCTGAAGCTCCTTTATCACCATTAACTGTCAAATCGATTTAAGTCAGTAGTAATAATTTCTTACTATGTTTGACCTAACATGGGATGAAAAGTGTCTGGATTTTAAATTCAGCTACTTAATGTTTTTTCAAAACTTCTTCCTATGGAAAAGAACAAACAAATTCCTGTGAAATTCTGCAGCTGAAAACTTGCTGGATTTTGATTTTTATTTTTATCTTACTGATGGAGAGAAGGCAGGAAGAGAAATTTGGATCACACTGGTCTGTGAATGAGGTTTTTAAAAGGTGTCTGGAAAGATGTTAAGTTTTATTTAATAGAAAGAGTTAATTGAGGAAAAAACAAGACCTTGAGTATCTCTGAAGTCATTCTTAGTTATGCATAGCAGTTCTGTCTCTGCTGTGTTCCACCAGAAGTTTATTACCTGCCAAAGAAATGGGGGTTTTTATTATTATTTGTTAAAAAAAACCCCTCAACTTGTTGTTATTTTTAGATTCGTATTTTTGTACAGGGAACCTTCAAAAAGAGTCATGAGAGAATTAAAAGACAGGCTCCTGTGTTAATTCTGCAAGAGACTTTATGTATTTCAGAAGAAAGGGGTTTAAGTTTTGAAACAACAGTTCTGGGTGTCATGCTTTCTTAATAGGTACCTGTGTTGTTATCTGTAAATGTATAGATTATGACTTTTATTTCTTTTTTCTTCTCAGTGTCAGTTCTTTTTAAAAATAAGGTGACTAAAAGAAATTTCCACAGTGGAGAGTCTTGTCTGTAGTAGATACGGAGATTGTGTTCTGAAGTGTGTCAGTGCTTCAGGCTGTTTGCTTTCTTTGGCTTTCTTTCCCTTGTGTTAATCTCTGAATGATTAATCTGGAACGATTGCCCTCATTGGCATGGTGCAGAAAGAAGAAAATCCTGCTCGAGTACTACTGGAACAGTGTCTACCTGTGCCTTTGACACAGTTTCCCCACAGCATTCTCCTGGAGAAACTGCTCGTGACTTGGATCCGTGTACTGTTTGCTGGCTGGATGGCCAGGCCCAAAGGGCGATGGTGGACGGAGGGAAGTCCAGTTGATGGCTGGCAACAGGTGGTGTTCCCCAGAGCTCAGTATTGACAACTGGCTGAATATGAGCCAGCAGTGTACCCAGGTGGCCAAGAAGGCCAACAGCATCCTGGCTGGCATCAGAAATACTGTGGCCAGCAGGACTAGGGAAGTGTTTGTCCCCTTGTACTGGTGAGGCTGCACCTCAAATACTCAGTTTTGGGGCCCTCACTACAAGGAGGACATTTTGGTGCTGGAGCCTGTCCGGAGAAGGGCAGTGAAGATAGAGAATGGTCTGGAGCACAAGTCTTATGAGGAGCAGCTGAGGGAACCAGGGTTGTTTAGCCTGGAGAAATGGAGGCTGTGGGCAGACCTTACTGCTCTCTACAGCAACCTGAAAGGAGGTTGCAGTGAGATGGGGGGTGGGGGGGTGTCAGTGTCTTTTCCCAGGTAGCAAGTGACAGGACAAGAGGAAATGTTCTGAACTTCTGCCATGAGAGGCTTAGACTGGGCATTAGGAAAAACTGAATTGAAAAGGTTGTCAAGCCCTGGAAGTGGTGGAGTCCCCATCTCTGGAGGTATTTAAAAGATGTGTAGACATGGTGCTGGGGACAGGGTTTAGTGTTGACCTGGCAGTGCTGGGTTAATGGTTTGATTCGATGATCTTAAAAGTCTTTTCCAACCTAAATGATTTTATGATTCTATGGAAAACAGGAGTGATTTCTGTGGTGTATTTTCATACATGAGAGAGCGATACACAAACGTCACTCTGCATGTAAATAGCAGGACAAGAATTGTATGTCTCTTCATGAGAAATACACATTTTTCTTCCTCTTGTTGAACTAAAAGGCCTGTTTATCAGAGATTCTGAGCTTAACTGCATTTCAGAAAATTTGTAACAATTCATGCTTTCTATATTTCAATGAAATTTGTATAAAGTGGTTATAAAATACGTTAAAAATGAAGTGCCCAGGTAAGAAATATGAGTACAAAATGAACTTTAATTTTCAAAAGTGTCAAAACTAGTTCTCAAGTCAAATGTCAGAAAAGATTGCTAGAGTTGCTAGGAATCTCTAAGAAATGATCAGCACCAAAGGGTTAATTTCAGATGTGATGAATTATACAGATGGGTGCGGTGGCACCGTGCTGTAATTTGGTAGTTTGTGCAAAATTGTACTGTTATTTTGAGGTTCCTCTTTGCTTATATGTAAACTCACCTGGGCACTCATTCTGACAGTAACCCCAGTCAGGACAGCAGTTGAGTCATGCTTTAGTACCCGGTTATCTCACTTCTTAACTATGGCTTTTGTTTGTGATTCTGTAGTCATATGCAACTCTAGTTTTGAAATGAGTAAAACAGCATGAGAAGCTGACATTAAACATGAAAAAAAGTATTTTAGGTATATATGGCCTTCTGTCATGTAAAAAGTCTGTTTAAGGTGGCTAAATGTGATCATTAAAATGAATATATCAAATAAATGTATTTATGAAAATTAGAAATAGTTCTACATTAATTTTATGTACAAAATATGTGGTTTTGGGGGGGTGCTATTTTGCAATGCATCTCTGTAGTGTCTTTTACTTTTTAAGAGGAAGACTGGCTTCACAAAAACTTATATATAAAGTTTATTAAAAGTATTTGGAATCTTATTAAATGTAATTATTCTTTCTTTTGAATTTTGATAAAAGAACTATTTTTTTAAACTATTAAAAAAAACCCCAAACCCCTTACTATCAGAAACTGCAGTAGAAGTATTTTTTATAAAATTGTTGAAGTCTGAAAGCTGACAGTAATTATATATCTTGCTTGTTCATTGCACACACATACTTATTTTCATTGAAATGGAAAATTTAAATTTAGATTATGACTGTCCAAATTACCTTTATCAGCAAAATAGCCTCTACTCACGATTACTTGCAAAGTAGGAGGAATTAGCTTTTTAACTCAATGCATCTTCTATTCCAGTCTTGCATCAATTGTATATAATGCATAGAGTTTAGTAGTCTATTTTTCAACTTGTTTAGACTAAAAAGCAACTTTCAAGAAATTCATTATACCTTTTAACATGCGTAGTTGAAATATCACGACAGGCACAATTTATTGTTCTTCATTACTTACTTTCAGTGGCTGTAAGCAACCAAATGAAATTTGTTTCTGCTGTGTGAAGAACGAAAATCTTTGCAAGTTAGTAACTTCAGTTTAGAAATAAAACTGAGGGTTTTTTCATCCTGCTTGATGTAGTGGATTATCTAATTATAGTAGTCTGCAATATAGGTATTTAAGTGTGACATTTAAAAAATAAATTTAGCATATTATCTCACTTCAGTGCATTTAACTTGCAGCTAGATTTGCCTAGAGCAAAGGCAGAAACATGGTAGCAATTCTGTATTTGTCCTGAGTAACTGTCCTAATAATGCTATGTTGGGTGAAGAACTGGCAGAAGGGCAGGGCTCAGAATTGGGACTACGTCTGGCTTGTGACCAGTCTCCAGCAATGTGCTTCAAGGTTCAATTCTGGGACCAGTTCAGTTCAATGTTTTTATCAGTGATTTTCATACAGTTGAATGTACCATTGTCAGATGTGATGATGATGCCAGACTGGGTGGAGTTTGAAAGGAGACTTGTCAGAGTTTTGGGAAAGGAGACGTTGCAGAGGGATCGAGATAGATTAGAGTGTTCATCAGTTGAAGATTTAACAAGAACGAATGCCAGATTCTGCACCTGGGATGGAGTAATACTGGGCACAAGTACAGATTTGGAGAGGAGTAGCTGGAGAAAGAGATCTGGGGGTACTGGTTGACAGCAGCGTGCCCTGGCAGCCAGGAGGGCAAACCCTCTCCTAGGGTGCTTCAAACACAGCATGACCAGCCATTTAAAAGTGGTGACTGTCCCACTGTATTCAGTGCTGCTGCAGCCTCGCCTGGAGTACTGTGTGCAGTTCTGGGCTCCACAGTTTAAAAAGGATGGGAAAGTCCTTTGGGCAGTGGCTAAGGACTTTCAGCTTGTCTAGTTTGGAGAAGGGGAGGCTGAGGGGTGACCTCGTTATTGTCTACAGCTTCCTGAGGATGGGAAGTGGAGAGGGAGGTGCTGATCTCTTCTCCCTAGTATTGAGCGATAGGATGCACGGGAATGGCTCAGAGCTGCACCAGGGGAGGTTCAGACTGGGCATTAGGAAGCATTTATTTACCAAGAAGGGTGGTCAAACACTACAGTAAGCTTCCTAGACAGGTGGTTGATGCCCAAAGCCTGTCTGTGTTTAAGAAGCATTTGGCCAATGCCTTTAGCAGCATGTTTTAACTTCTGGTCCATCCTGAAGTGGTCAGCCAGTTGGACTAGATGACCATTGTAGGTCCTTTCCAACTGAACTATTCTAGTCTAACTGCTTAGGAGGAGGAATGCTTTGGAGGAATGCATGGTCTCTGTGTGGTCAATGAAAATACAGAAATTTCTGCAGCTTATGCTGTCTTCAAAATGTGGACTTCTACAATAGACTTCCATGTACTTTCTATATACTTCTGTAAACTGCCTTGTTTAATTTTTAAGGCTATTTCTCTCAGGTTGAGAACATAGGTGGTTACCACATCTGTCTTGTCCTTCCAATAGCTTTTCAAGCTAAGGACTTGCTTCATTAGCATTTTGCAGTGGGAGAAAGTTCTTCACTGTGCAAAATTCCATCACTTTTATAAAGCTCATTTCTCGATTATTTAAAAAAAACCCGAACAACAACAACAAAAAAAACCCCAAACACTCCAAAATATAATAGCTGAGGCTATTATGGGTAAATCCATCAGAAGGTTCTCGTTTATTATAGAATTATTTTAGAAATAACACTACCATGTAGGCACTATATACAGTGGGAATGCTGTAGTACTTCTCCTGTACATGTAATGACAGAGAAGTAGACACATTATCCAGGACTTGATGAGATCACTTAAAAGAGGACAAGATGATTATCCCTTCACCCTCATTCTCTCCCTTTTCACATCTCATTGTAGCAGTTCAGTCTGTTGTATAGCAGAAACATCTAATTGGCTGGTCAGTGTTATATATAGAAATGAAATGAATCATGTAAAGATTCACGTGTCTTTATATATAGCTGTGACTTAAAGTTCTCAGGAGAGGCAACAGAGAGCTTTAAGATGTGTGTACAGTTTTGTAGATTTGTCTATATATTATAGGAGATGGCTTTAGGAACCTAGATGCCAGGTCTGCTGAAGAGTGGTTTAGCCACAGATAGAGACTGAGAATTACCATGGAAAAATACCACTGCTTTATATCTTTCCATGGTATTTATTCTGAAACATCCAGTCTCCAGAGATGTTGGGTTAGCTGGACCTTTAGTGTAATGTGTTGTGATTGGTCCTATTTTTTAAAAAGCTCATTGTTGATTGTTTTTAAAATCTAAAAAATATCTACTTCTTCCATATTGAAAAAACTATCATGTTGACTGATGTGTTCATAAAGTCAAAAAATACATCTTGAGGAAAAAAAAAAAAATTTGAGAATCATAGAATGATAGGAGTTGGAAGGGACCTGTGGAGATCATGGAGTCCAACCTCCCTGCCAGAGCAGGGTCACCCAGGGCAGCCCACACAGGAACAGAGCCAGGTGGGGCTGGAAAGTC
>JANHGN010022121.1:0-11886 GCA_024605025.1 Megaceryle maxima | reverse complement strand
GTGGTCTCAGCCATCACAAGGACCACAGGCATTGCTACACAGATGATGTGCAGGCTTTTGCTCAGACTCTGCCTGCCTCATGGCTCTCCGAAGGGTTGGGGTGTTTGCAAGGCACTGTTTACAGGCAGCTCTAGTCCCAGTGTGTGATGTGATTTGGGAACAGCACAGGACCAGTGCCAGAGGAGGGTCAGGATTGGTCAGAGAGACAGATTCCCTGGTGTGGCAGGAATGGGAAGACAGGCAGGATGGATGGATTCCTTCATGTCTTCACTTGGGGTGTTTTCAGGCTTCTCCATTTTCTGCAGAAATCCAGGCTGGTGGTGGATGACTTCTCTCCCCTTCCAAGGACTGGAGAACAGTGGCTTTTCTTGAAAGAGGGTATCCTGCTGCTGATGTTTGAACAGAAGAAAGTTTTGTTGCATTTTGCTTTCTCTTTCCCCATCAAAGCTGAAATAATGCCCTGTCTGGCTGAGCTTTGTGTTTAGCTTTCCAGTGCAAACAGGGGAAACCTAAATACTGTGCTGTCTCCAGGTTAAATTCCAGACTGGTCATTCTCAGAGCAGTCATTATTTTCCCATGAACTGCAACATGGGGTTTTCAGGACAATGACAGCACGTAGTAGTTAAACAGTCTGCTGTTATAAATTTCTAGTGTGATTGATAACTGTTGTTGTCTGGAGTTGTTAGAACTGGTTTTTCTCAAAAATTTTTGGAGCATGTCCATCGACTTCGGTGAGAATGTGGTTGAACACTTAAATATTGTCCACCCTTGTCTCAGTATGTACAGTAGCAAAGGTACTCTGGCTGCTGCTGTATTTTCTGTCTACTTTAATTTAGGATTCATCAGTCATTTGTTAGATTTGAAGTAAATCATTGAACAGGTTATACAAAATTCCTGGACTTGAGCTAGTTAAGAGTTGAGGGGAAGGGCAATTTTGAAAGGTTCCCAAATTGTCACTTCAGTAAATAATCTGGAATTCCCTAACTGTTGTCTTATGAAATCAGCTAAAATATGTCACCATCTTCTGTCTACTTGGTAAAATAGAAAAATTTGCATGTTGTAGCTTTGTTGGTCTGGTGGCTTTGTTGGTCTGGTCGCTTTGTTGGTCTGGTGGCTTTGTTGTATGGCTGAGGTGGGTTTTTTTATTTGTTTTGTTTTGTTTTTTTTTAATGTAAATGCTGTAAATTCCATGTAAGTTATTTCAAAATAGAAATTACTTATTAAATTATGCCCAAAACACTAACATTTAAATCTTTTGAACTGATTAATATCAATGTTAATAGACTTCCTCAAGTGTGAAAAGATTCCACAACCAGTGCAAGAGAGAGGGTAAGAGAGCAGAGCTGTGATTTAAACCCTAGTGTTAAATCAGAACAATTTCTTGTCCTCGTCCAGCATATTTGCTGTCTTTTCCCAAGAAGATTTTTCTTTTTCTTGGTAGATAGTGCATTTCTCAGGTTTAATTTGTTAGACAAACTTCAGTAGAGAGCAGATAGTGCTGGTGGAACCTACTGGTTTATGCCTCTCTTCTGAAGTCCTGCAGGTGGGTCCAGGAAAATGTATGCTTTCCTCCTTAAAATTGAATTTTTCTTCTTCATCCAGGAGACTGATGCTTCCTTTGCTCAAAATAGCCATTATTTCATTTTTCTTGAAAAAAAAAAAAGTCTTCATTATCTTTGTCTTCATTCAATCAAGCATTATCTTATGTACTTGACCAACCATTTATAGCCTTTCCTTCTTCAAGGAGTGATGAAATTTATTTTCCATCCTTACTTAGTATTCATTTTTATTGTCATGTATCTCTGGTTGAACTTCATATACTCTGATGATCAATATGGTAAAACACAGCTTTGTTACCCATTTATTTGTCAGTATAATTTATATAACTTGTTACTAGCTTTTGATAGGGGATTTTGCCTAAAAGTAGATATCTAATATTTTATTTTAATAAATAACATCGTTAGGATTTTCTAGAAGTGCTGAGGACACAAAAATCTTGGTGAAGCTCCTGAAAAACTGCAGAAGCACAGATTTTCTTTTTATCCAAATGGAAAAGTAGAATTCTAACTCTGGGGATATATTAAAATAAAAGTTTGGTTACAGAAATTGTAACACCACCTCCTCCAGCCAAAAAATAAATTAAAAAATAAGGGGAAAAGGGGTGTGTGTTTGTGGGAAGGTTATGTGTAATAATAAGTTATTACACAATAGGGTAATATTTGTCAGGTTGGCAGTTATTGACATTTTTTTAAATGTTCAAAAATGCATTTTTAGGTTTTTTTTTTTTTTTTCCTCTGTTATGTAGATTCAATCAGAGATTCCCTGAACGTGAGAGTGATTTGTCCTTTTTTCAGTAGAGTTGTCTTGTGTTTGGTATTTATTTAAAAAACCTAAAATTCAGTTCAAGTTAAAACAGGAGGTCATTTCTCAACAGGCATCAGAAAATCTAGACAAGAAAGATAATATTACCACTCAGGTCTCAGTCAAAGCCTTAAAGCCACCCGAGATGAGACACTCAAACTATATCTCCTGGAAGCAGATTTAATTTTTCATGGCCAGGAATATTTTTCTTTTTATATCAGTTTTAACAACTCTTTTCCAGATTGAGTCCACGATAGTAGGAAGATGATTTTTCTCATCCTTTTCTTCAGCAGGAGCATAAGTCCTCTCACTGTCCCTGTGGTCTGGTCTTTTTTCTTTTTCTTTATTTCTTTATACAAAGCATCATTTGGGCCACAAAGATCCTTGAACCAAGTTAGGTTACATGGACAGTAGCAGATAGTTTGAGAGTAAAAGAGTGGGGAAGTCATGTCCCTACCATCTTCTTCTACTCAGAAGCTTTATTATGTCTTCATCTGTTACTACTTTTATTTTTTTTTTACTGCCTACTGAGTATTATTAACTATCACATGGTTGAAACATCCTATGGCAGTGATTTTTTGTAGGTTTTTTATGCCTTGTGAAAAAAAATTCCCCTCCTTTGATTCAACAAGAGATTCTTTTGAATTCATTTCCACTTATTTCTTTAATTATGAGAAATTGTGTCAAATCATTCTTCATTCATTTTTTCCCCCATCACCTGTTTCAAGACTATTTTCTATCTCTATATGCAATCACTCCTTATCCAAGCTGAAATTATCCGTACTTAGAGAAGCTATTTCATGCATTTTTTGCACTTATCTTTCTTCTCTGTAGTCTTTATAGTTTTACTATAAATTTTATTTTACTAAATGAAAACTTCTTCAAGAGATGAGCACACCATTGATTCATAGAGTGAGATGAAGTTGTTTTCTCTTTGTTTCTTTACTTCTTGTATTTATGATTTCTCATGCCTTTTCTTTTGTTGAATATGAGTGACTTCAGGTGACTGTTCATAGTTAGTCCAGTTTATCTTTCTTCTGGCTAACGTCAAAGACACCAGGGGTGTATGCTTTGCATTTTTTTCCCCTCTGCATGTATATCCAAACTGAGTTTTATTTGCCATTTTGTTATTCAGTGACACAATAGCTTTTTGCAATTTTTTTGAAGCCAGCTGTATTTTTTTCCAGTAAAAGCTATCCTGAATAATTTTTAATCTCTACCAAACTATTCTTTTTCAAGACCACTTAGTAATTTAGTGAGCAACACAGATCCTATTTTGTTTTTATCGTCCTTTTAACTCATGAACACTTGATAACAACTTAGAGTCTGGCTTAGTGACCTTGTTAAAAGTGTCTGGACATCTGAATATTTAATATCCAGTTGCTAACCCATAGGTAGGGTCATGTCTTTGAGATCTCTAGGCATTTGTCCATTTGATTGAAACTGGCCAGAGGGTTAACTGTTTCTGGAGTATGGGAGACAGATGTAGTGGGATATAACCATTCCTGCCCAGTCACAAAATATGAAAGTTTAAATTTCTTAGGAAATAAAGGTAAAGGTGTTTGACTTGGTATCACTCTTCTTGTCCATCTGCCATATACTGTCAGAGACTCGAGCTCCTGGATTAAAAAGCATCAGCCACCTCTGCAGCCTGTACTCAGGTCATGCCTCTCCCTTGGATTCTGACACTTCTTGTTTTCTCTTAGTTGTTTTTCTTTTACCTTCCTACCCAAGAGCTGAATTCATCATCCTGCTGTCTACTCCAGCCTTGATCTCATCCACTTCCACTATAATTCTTGAACATCTTTTCATATTGCTTTCTTTAAGATAAATATAAAAGTATGAGTTAAATCAAATTTAGTTCCTGGACACCATTGGAAGACATGAACACATGAGAGAAAGATATTTTACTTGCAAGACTGGCAACCTAAACGTGTTACTGTTTAAACAAAATGGCCTTGTTCTAACTCCATTTCTTTGGAAGTTTCTAGATCCTTTTGTATCCAGCAAGTCAGTATTTTCCCTGATGTCAGTAGATTCCCAATGCCTAAAGTTTCCCTCAACTTGAGCAATTGAAAAGTTTTTATACTTTTCAAATCTGTGTCAGGCAACTGACTCTCATCACCTTCTACCACATGGATAGTTCTCTTCTGGGATAACTTTGTTGCCAAGGCAACCTCCCATTGACAAGAGTTGTGCTCATTAGGACTTTATTGTGGCAGGCAATTATATTTCAGTGGTATAGCACTGAAGTCAGTGACCTCTTATTGTTTATCTTGTGCTAACCACAATCTGAAATCACATAAAACTCAAAGAAGTTAAGAATGCTAGTTAAAAAAAAAAGAACTGGACTGCTTTATCTTGAACTCTGTAGATAACTTTACGTAGTCTTTAGTGTGCGTAAGGGTTATGTGCACAATGTAGAAAAAACAGATTTCTTCAACAACGATTCAGCTTTTCAGTACGACCTTAAAAGACACATTTATATGAGCACTCAGGTTTTCTTCTAGAAAAGAAGAATGCCAAATGCTATTTGTGGAATTTTAATGGCATGTATATACGATTAGTACTCTTTTGTTGATCATCCAAGCCTAGTTTGTTAGTTGTTCCTATTTATTCTGCAGTTTGTTCTTGAGAGATTCTCAAATTCTCAGTGAAAACAGACTAAGCAGGTCCTGATTTTGAGTCTCCTTCTCTGGAGACTTTCAAAACCTGCCTGAACATGGTCCTGTGTGACCAGATCTAGGCCAACCTGCTTTAGCAGGGGAGTTGGACTAGATGATCTCTAGAGGTCCCTTCCAACCCCTACCCTTCTGTGATTTTTCTACCTGAAAAATCTAAATGAAGCAACTACTAACACATTTCTGCCTTTGCTTCCACATGTGCCATTGTCCATTATTGCAACTTTCCTTGCATTTATCTCTTGCTTTCCTGCCCTACAATGAACTGAGTCATCTAGAATGGCAAAGGTGAATGTTTTTTTGATGAGTGAGCTGTCAGAGGTTTCCTGGCATGGCAAACTGTCCATCTTCACTGTGATTTCACTGTTGATTTCAGATGGTATAACTTTTCTCTGTTGGGTAAGTTTTCATCTAGATGAATTTAATGATATGGCTCCTTACATGACTAGATAATACCTTATGATGGCATAAATGAAACTGCCTAAGTAGGTGCAAGGAGGTGAGGCAGGTGAAACTACCTTTTCAGCAGCAGCCTATGGTTGTTTTCTCCTAAAGCAGCTGTGGAACTCCATCCTGTGAAGTTTTTCATAAAGCTCTCTGTACATGGATTACACATCTGTTCATGTGGAGATGTAAGCAGAACCCTTTAGCCCATCTGCCTCATGCTGGAGGCACAACTAATTGTCAGAGCAAGGATGTCTAAGAGGTGAAGTATTAGCAAACACTGTTCAAATGTAAGACATTTTCTGGAGTTCAGTGTAGCATCAAATGGCTTCCCATTACATAGCAAAGAAATTATTGTAGATTGGTTCTACTTGCAAATTTATTTTCCTTCTTCTCCAAAAGAAGAGTCAGTGGTTCCTCCATAAGGAAACTCCTGTTAGTGCTGCTTATGTGAATAGGCCAGCAGGTTCTACAGTAGCTGATTTTATACTCTGAGTATTTTTGAATAAAATAGCACAGATAAAGGGAGAAATACACTTGCCTTAGGAAAGAAATACTAAAATCTTGCTCAGAAAACCTTGTGTAATTCTGCTTTACTAACTTGCTTTATTGTTATCCCTGATACTCAGCAAAGGAGACTAGTTAAATGTCAGATTTTAATCTCCTTTGACTGTTGTTTCAACTGCTGTTGAGTGTGTGGCTCTGAAAATGGTACTCCACAGTTTGTGTTGATTAAGTATCCTCTCAGTTTAATTAGACCCTAACTTAAGTCCCCTGAAGGATCACTTCCCAAAGTATCACTACCAGATACGACACTATCAGGATTTAATTCTCATATTTTCATAGGCTGAGTCACACAGATTGGCATAAACCAGATGCTTACAATAATGTCAGTGTTTACAAAAGTAGGTCATTCTCCATGTACAGTATTGCCAAATATTGTAACTTGGTTTAACTTAGTCCTGGTTTGTCTGAATGAAATTGTTTAGATAAGATACTGTAGTTCCAGTGTTTATAGAACATACTGTTCATTTTTAGTTATCCAGTTACATTCTATAACTGCCAATACAGCAATCTAAAACTAGTATGTGAAAGTCAAAGGGACTTTTTAATTTTAGCTGTACACAATGAAAATTCTCTAGTAATAGATAACCATAAGTTTGTCTTCAGGGCATTTGATGAAGACAAAATGGTTCTCTGTTGATGAAAAGTATCTTTGACGATGCATGAAGCAGCACAGATCCACACTATCAGCTGCACGGTTTTTACAACCACGTGGATTTACTTAGAGTAAGGAGGGTAGGAGTGTAAGTTTCCTTCATTACTTTAAAAATGGATTGGTATTATGAGATCTTAAACACTTCTGAAAAAGAAAAAAAAAATCAAACCCATCACAAACATTGTTTCATGCAGCACAGCAAAATAATTGCCACTGTCTTTGCAGGGTATTCAGTTAAAATTGATTCCATTTACATTATGCTTGCACATTTCACCTTTTCTGCATTTAGGTACTATTAAAAAAAAATTAATGAATAAAAAAGGAGGGAAACACTGAATTACAAACATTCTTATCTGAAACTTCTCTGAGCTTACTGATTGAGGGTTTTCTTCTCATACCCCTAGTGCTATTTTAACCTGAGAGGTAGTGGACACAATACTATTGCATTCTTTTTGTGGGTTTTTTGTTTGTATCACAGATGCAGGGATTCTCTTGTGTGGGTTGTGAGCAGGGATGCAGTCTCAGTGTTTAATTCACAGTTCCCAGAGGAATGAGCTGTAGCCCAACAGGAATTTTGCCTTGCACCGCTGCAATGCAGGATTGAGCTGCTCCTCCTTCCCACAGAGCCCTTCCTTGCTGAGCTTCACTATGTTACAAGTTCAAGTTATTTAGTTTAGTATTTTAAAACTGTAATTTACTTAGGTGTCTTTTCTCTTGCTGTTCATCAGGCTGGTTAGTGGTGTTTGTAGAAGTGAACATTAACAACTAAACCATGGCTGCCATTTGATTTTCTTTTTTCCTTTTCTTTCTGTTGTCTTATTGTTGTCAAAACCTGAATAAATGTAAAATAACCCCAACATGTTCTACAGTTCTGGTTCCTTGTTTCAAGTTTATTAAAACATCTATAGCTAACAAATAGTTAGATTAGTATTGATTGTAGTAGTTCTATAGTAGTTAGTATTATGATTGTAGTTCTATAGTAGTTAGTATTATGATAGTAGTTCTATAGTAGTTATTAATGTAAGAATGCATATTTCCAACTTGGAAGAATAAAAATGTAGAATCAAATCAGAAGTGTTTATAGTAGATGTAAGCAGTTGAATAAAAATGCAAGGAGTTGGTTACTTCTGTAAATGAGCAACAAACTTGGAAATAATAGTGCATATATGGTTTATATTATTGTGCCTAATACATTTCTGAATAGCAGAATGCCATCCAGCTAAGAAATAAAAGAAATTACCATAAAATAAACTTGAAATTCAGAAAGTTGATACCACTTTACAGGCCAGGGCAGCCTCACTACCACACGTAAAATAAATTAGTACCTAGTGATGACAAAATTCATCTATGTACTGCAGAACATTCCACTACACTGAAGATTAGTAGGCTGAAGTGTGTAGATTAACCCTATTTGCTTTGAAGCAGACTATTTTAGTGACAAAGCTTTTAAGCAGCCTGCACAGAAAATCTATTAATCTTTCAAAATAATTTTAAACTTTTCCACTGTGTAAGACCTAATACCTAAATTCAAACACAATCGCTTGGGGGTTGGAGGAGAAGAAAGGGCAAACTAGCATTCAAGAAATCCAGGAAAATCAAGTAGATGGAGCTTCTTTATAGTAGCATAGATACTTGTAGGGGTATTATGAAATTGGTATCATTACTGTTTGTTTCTGGAACTTAGAACATCATTAGAACTACATGAATTATTAAGAACCCTGTCTTCTTTTGTCTCTCCACTGCTATAGCTCCAAGTAGTGATCACTTCTTTCTTAATAATCTGGCCTTTCTTGTTTTCCTGATAACATGACAGTCTTGTGCTTTGCTCTGCCACTTGCATTGCCCTTGACTGTCTATTTTGAGAGCTATTCTGCCCTTTTTTCCTGTCTCACAGGGATTCTTGGTCCTTTTCTACTTTTCCTTCTCCATCCTATTCAGGGATGATCTGAAGCTTTCCTACAACTTTCGCTGTCAGTTTATGCTGACGATTTGCATATCTACTTTTTTTCTATGACCTGACTCTCTTAAGTTAAGATGTGCATTTCAGAGTGTCTGTATGACAGTTCTCCCTAGATAGCTGATACCAAGAATTCTTCCTTTTTCCTCCCAAAAGCTCTTGGTCTCTTATTTTGTAGCTTTTTGCAGTAGATCTTGTGTAGGATTTTTATGTTCTATGTATTTTTCTCTTGTATTTCCCAGACTATCTGTACTTTACTTTTCCCTCATAGAACTTAAAAAAACCCCAATTCTTATTCTTGTTTTGATATTTTTCTTTTTTTGTTTAATATGAATCTCCTTAAATCAAATAGAATATGTAACTTAATACCTCTGTCATTGCTCAAATTTTCCATCATTCAGTTCCTTCATTTTCTTGCCACTTTTCTCTAAGTACTTGTGTGGTTATCCCAGATTAGTTTTGGTTGGGTTTTTTTGTTTTTTTTTTATTCCCAGCAATAGTTCAGGAATTAACTGATCAAAAAAATCTCTAATTATTTCAAAGTGTTTATCAATCTCTGCTAAATTTTGGCTGGTTTGTGCTTAATTGGAATTAATATTTCTGTAGTGTGAAACTGAAATAATGCTACATATGCTGCAGGGTATAGGTGAATGTGAAGAGGTCCTAAAGTGATGCCTAACATGGCATCAGTTATGGATTTCAAATTAAATCTGATTTCTGCTATCTTTGGACTGTCAGTAAGCATTATCCCCCTAAATCTTTGCTACCTTTAGCTCTTAAAATTAATTTCAAAATAACCCAAAGAATTCAGTGTAGGGCTCTTCAGTTTGGTACTGGTTCAGAAAGTAACTTCTGATTTTTCAGATCTCTGAAAAGAGTGTGAAACATGCACTAGAAAGTACAGTTTGTGAACAGTTGTTGTTGTGGTTATTCTGATTAAGTATACCAATCAGTCATTATTAATAATACCTGTGCATTTTAAATTAATTAATTTAACATTACCATCTTTTAAATAGTGGGTTCTTTTTATTTTGCCTAGTCTGAAGAGTTTGAAGAGTTTGAAGTTTGAAGTTTGAAGAGTATGTCTATTAAAGTACATGCATTTCTATATTCAGCATTTTTGGCTACATCCTCATCCATTTTCACTGTGTGTTTAATAAAGAAGTTGACAAACTTGTGCATGGGAGTCAGTGGGTAAGAATCATTTCAGCTACCTCAGTTGTCTTCAGCAATCTTCCAGAGGGTAGTAATATCTTTCAATAAAGCTAAAAATCAAAAGAAATCTCTCTAGAGCACTTAGACATTATACTTAATTTTGAGTTTGAATCACAGCTTCTCATGACTTTGTAAACAATAGAAGGGTTTAGAAATAAAATGAATATAGCTGTTTTGGAAAACATATCGTTCATACAGGGTGACTCCACATCTGCTGTTGCAGTTTTTGAAAGCATGACTGTGATGATAATTGAAAATAAATTTCAATTCAAGCTGGAGGTACCTCAGTTAAATGCTGGAACTTTATTTTTCCACAGTAGAGAGGGGAAAAATAGGCCTTTATTTCTTTTTTTTTTTTAAGTGCATTGTAAGAATGAAGTGTTCTTTATATAGCTTTCTCAGTTCATATTAACCATGATGTTTGAGAAATACTGAATTCATGCAATCAGATTGAAGTTGAATTGTGTGTTGCCAATGGCACAAGTTTGTCATTCATGTATGCTGACAGCAGTTACCAAAAATGCCATTGGAAAATTCATTGAAGGTAGCTTAAGAAATGAGTTAAGAAAATAGTAATTTATTTTTTTTTTAATACTTCTGATTTGAACACTGCAAACTGGGTAATTTGTGAAATTGAACAATGCTCTTCTCTCCAACATTTACAGTGTGCTATGTGTGAGCTTAGCTACTATTATTTTGAATGGTAGAATATTACTGCACTAAGGATACTTCAGCCCACTTTAGCAGAGTAGTAAAGTACCCTTTTATTTAGCTGATTACTGAGATTTCTTTTCATTCCCCTTTCAGGGGTTCACAATGCTTTATTTTCATCCTGACTAGCTTTTATTTCTCCATTGGCTTAATCAGCACTGACAATTCACCAACCTTTCTGTCTTTGTTTCCAGGTTCTCTAATTGCAGCCTCCACCTTTATTTTTTTTTATTTTTAATCTTCCCCTTGAATTTGAAGATGTTTTCTCCATCCTAGACCCATTAAGCTGTTGTTTAAAATACTAATTTTTTTTATAGCCACAGAAATGAGAACTTTCAACTTTTTTTGAACAATCTTTTGTTAATAGGCATGCTGCTGTTTGCAGCTTTGTACTTGTAGATGCTTATAGGCAGTATCCCTGCAGCCATGTGAAGTGACCTTAATTATAGAAATTAACATGTGCAGCTCATGAGTTCTTCAGTCCCCATGTTGATACGCTGACATCTTCTAGGTTGTTTGGATTCTGTATTTATTAGGCACTTTTGTCAAACTCTTAAGAAGTGAGATTTAGAGGCAAATCTGAATATACGTGCAGCAATTATGTCTACATTTTGATTTGTAATATCCCAGTTCTGAAGCAAACTCCCCTTTCATCTCTTGCTTTCTACTGGTTTGGTTCCCAGAAGATTCTTTTTGGTGTTAATTCTTTTCCAAGGAATTTTAACAGTAACTTTCAGCTAGACTCCAAAGAGGCTCCAATAGTGACATATGTGTCTCAAGGTAATAACTTGAACAGCTTCGAACGATGTGAGTGGTGGGAACATTGTATTTGAGAGCTCAGGCTAAATCTAGGCTGAAGTAAAATCCAGGACTAAATGGAGTGTGAAGTAAGCTGGAAATCCACACTGCATTTACTGTAGCTATAGAAGCCTCAGCCCAAGCTGCTCTGATCTTGTCCTTATCTCTTGCTCCGAGTTACTTGCTAATGTAAACTCAGACATGGGCTTTCAGATTACGCTGTTTGGTCCATCTCACATAGTCCTGGATTAAGTAGGTGCTATCTCAAGGCCAATAGTGCATTGGTTTTTTGTTACATTGAGATCACTGCAGTATCTCTGATGGCTCTTAGTCTGTATCTAATGTTACTCGGTGTATCTTCAACATCTGCTGAAGAAATATAAGAGTTGTAAAAATTTTTCTGTAGTCATTTCAGACTACTTGTGCTTCTTTAACAGCAGTTCAAATAGATCTAGTTTTGCTGGCATTGCTATTTCACGATAGATTAATTCAGTATCATT
>JANHGN010022120.1:66761-81020 GCA_024605025.1 Megaceryle maxima | reverse complement strand
CATATAATAAAAAAAAAAAAAAAAAAAAAACAAAAAACAAAAAAAAAAAAAAAAAAAAAAAATAAAAAAAAAAACAAAAAAAAAAAAGAAAGAAAAAAAAAAAAAAAAAAAAAAAAAAAAAAAAAAAAAGGGTATGTACTTCCATCTATGTTTAATTTATAGCTATCATTAATAGTATCATTAATAGCTTGATTTTCACTCTGAAAATAGAGCAAACCATATGCTTCCAGTTCTAACTGGGGTAAATAGAAAATAACGTATTATCCTTGCATAGTAGATAAAAAATATCATTAAGATGGGGAAAAAAAATACCCCAAAACCGAAATTGCCAAACAACTTTTTATCTCCCATCTGAGTTAATTTCTGCTTAAGCCAGTATAGTGATTGTTCTACTGTTTTGGTGATAATTGTAGTGTTACAAAACTTTGACTTAAAATATCTGGTGTACAGTGACAAAACCTTTCAACTTTAGGGCTGCCTGTGGGTATACTGAAATAACAGAAGGTGCTGTACTATCCAGCCACATAAATACTGTCAAGTGAATGAAAGTTCCAAAGCAGGAGTAAGTTTCAGTATGTCATAAAATGATTCCTCTATCACTGTCATCCCCAGATGACTTACATGCACCAACTTTGACATTACATGTTTTGAAAAAAAAATCAGGTCAGGATTTGTGACATATGAAGAGACATATGAAATTTCAGGGGATGTTACAATAGAATGCACAACAAAAAATCAACTTATAATAGAAAAGTAGCTCTGTTATTATTTGTAACATGATTGCTTGTGATTCTGTAGCTTCATGGTGTGAGAAAGTGGAGTAGGTTTTCAGAAGGTATCTTAGAAGATAGGAATAGAGACAGGGTGCAGAAATGCTTTTTCAAATCAGCTATCTAAACTGTAGATAAAAGACCATTTGTTGAGGTCAGCTCAACAACAGTATTAAGGGATGCTTAGATATTCTAATAATAACAAAATAATTTTTTCTGGATTGTGTTCTCTTCTAATAAAGCATAAGCAAATTACCTTGAGGACCTGAAAAATAGAAGAATAAAAAGAGCATTAAGAGAGGCAGAATCAATCTTATTGCTAAATTTACCAGTATGTCTCTTGATATACCAGGGCTAGGCAAATCAGTTTCTTTCCTTTTCACAGACAGGATTATTGTAATTTGCTCTATCTAAGTCTTTAAAGGCATATTAATTAAAAGCTTTAATGTCTATATTCTGAAACTGATTCGTCCCACCCAAATTTAGACCCCAAATTGGAAAGCCTAATGACTCAAGGCATACCGCAGGTATTTCTAATGGGCAGTCCAGACTTTGACTTGGCTAAATGGTCTTCTGGAGAACTTTTTCTCTGCATTAATAACTTCTGTTGCCTCCATTAACTACTCCCCTAAATGAATGCAGGACTAAACTTCAGCCTACAAGAAAGACAGAGAAGTGCTTGAATCTTTGAAAACATTTGTCTACAAGTGATTTGCCAATAACGTGTTCTGATCAGAAGGGGAGTGGGTGATGGCAGCCTGCTGAAGTGCTCCAAGCCATGCCTAGACACTCTGGGGCTGCAGTGGCACACTGCTTCCAAAGCACAGAGTCTGACTGACACTCTGGCATTGGAAAAGGAACTTAAAAGACTGTTTGAAGGTGAGAAGGAAGGATATAAGCTGAGAAAAAGGTGGGACTGAAAACATTGCTAATTTCACTGCATCATCTTGGTCTCAGTTGCATAGCTATTAATGCTTAGTGTGAGCTGATTGCCTTAGTTGAGTTTGCCTGGCTTTGCTTGTGTACAGCTACCGTAGTTGTGTTATGCAAAGACATAACTTTGACAATGTCTCAAGACGTTTGTCAAACAGGGAGCTTTAGAGGCACAGTCCTAATAGCACTGAGCAAATGAGAGTTCTTTGGCTAATCAGCAGCTATCCTCTTGTGGACACCTTGCTACCACTGGGTTAATTAGAAAACAGCTGGCACTGGCTTGGGGGAAAAGGGAGGTGTAGGGAGATGCAGTTTGACAATCCCTGTGTTTTATTATCTTTCTCTAACCTTTTAGCCTTAATTGCCATTTTAGGAAGTCTTATCACAACTTCATGAGATGCATGTTTTCAGTGCTATACCCCTCAAGTGGTAGGAAGTGGGTTTGCTTGGGTGTGTTTAATCCTCTGGGTTTTCCTGCAAAGTGTTCAATTTAATTGGATTACACTGGGGGTCTGACTGGGTGTGACAAGGGCCCTTTTTACAGGCCTTTGCTTCATATTTCATTCATCCTCTTTTACTTTAAGCTGGTGGTTGTAAAATGTGGCAGACTGCACATCTTAAGACTTAGTAAAACATAAAGTTTGCAACTAGGGCAGGATATGCTGATTTTTGAAGGAAGACAGTTAAGGAGAAATGTACATGTGGTATCTACATTAACTGAAGTATCTGACAATAGGGTTTGGGTGTTTTTTTGAGCTTCTAAACTGAGTTACCACACTGCCTAGTGTTTAGAACAAGTGTTTCATGCCAAGGATATCTGGAAAAGATGAGCACAGCAAGAATAAGATCAAGAGCACCTGAGTTTAGAGCTAGTAAGAGAGGAGAGAGTAAGAGAAAAAGGGGAGATGCTGAGGAAAGAAGAGCTTAATAGATAGATATCAAGCCACACACAGAAATTTTCAACAGCCTGTCAGGGTGGTGGTGGAAGAGGAGCTCCTTGGGGATTGAAACCCAAAGAGGTAAAGAATTAAAGCCTTCTAGAAACAACCACAAGAGAAGAGCAGAAGAAATATTATGTGGATCATGAAGTCCTAAAAAAAAATGCTTTTGAGGTGGGTGTTTTTTAGTCTAACTCACATGCAATCTTAAGAAATATAAATGCTTTAGAACATGGTGCAGAAACAGCTACACTGAGGCACTAGGAACATGAATGGGGGAGATATCACATGCCATAGTGTGGGCAGATGACATGTCCCAGTTGTGGGAGCAGAATTACTGAGAGGAAGTCATACATGCATCATATTGCTTTCTCCCCTCTCCACCTCCAAACTTAACCCACCCTCCTGTAGAAGGTTACTGCATAAGTAGCCAGTATGTCCATTTATCTCAGGATCTATGGTCTTCTTGGCTAGAAAGTAATTTGAATAAATATACAATAGGATTATTTTCTAAGAAAAAGGAAAATTTCAGTCATAAATATGATGAAGATATGAAAACATAAAATCTTGATTCTCTTCAAATGTTTTCTGGTCATCAAAAATACAATAAGCGAAAGAACTGACAACTCAGTAGGTTAAATGCATTAGCCAGAAATAAAGAGTAGGAAGGAGTTGAATAGCAAGAAGGATAGTATGCTTGTGGAAACGATCTAAGGGAAAGTTGCTTAAATAAGGAGGCAGAAATAAATATGAAGAGAAAAAGGTTGTGTGTGTGTGCTGTAGCCACACATAAGTTCACATTGAAGCATCAAGTATTTGGATCTACCTATTCCTAGTATATAGGTAACTGCAACACCTGTACAATACCCTAGTACATTCCTAAACAGTTTTAATTTTGTCGTGTACATGGCAATTGCAATTACACTGACACCATAGCAAAGTCTGTCAAACACAAATAAAAAAGGCATGTAATTCAAAATTGATCAGATGAATGCTATGAAAGTCTGCAAAGGATTGATACAAAAACCTGAGATAAATTAGAACATCAAAAGAGGAGGAAAGGAGAAAAAAATTCATGCAGGTGTCATTTGAGCAAGTTTAGAATAAGAATTTAAGACTAATTAAAAAAAAAGGAAGATAGGGTTGTAACCTTTTCCTTAAGAAAATCATAAATGTAGTTTATATTTGCAAATGTGACAGCAGAGTTCATTTATCATGTTTTGAAATGAGACTAGAGCAAAAGAAAAAAAAAGGAAAATTAAAAATACAGCAACATACAGGAGTTGTAAACACAAAATTATGTGAGATGAGATAAGCAATCTAAAGCAAATTGTTAAAGTTTTGAATTAGGAAATTTATGTTCATTACATAAGATAAATAAATAAAGAGATGTATTAGCTCTGTGGTTAAGGCACAGCATTCTACTGTATATCCAGTAAGGAAAAAAAAAGGAATAATTTAGACAAAAAAGAAAAAAATCAATCTTTGGCTAGATCTGTATGTGGTAAATATAACTAGATTGCAGAAGTAGGTAGGGCTCTTTGCAATTCTATTCATAACCTAATTAGGGTGGTAATTAGGACACAGGTAAAACCACAAAAGGAAGAAAAAAAAATGTTAAATTTCAAAGACTGAGTTTTAGAAGAATGTAAAAGGACAGGATGAAATCAAGTAGGATAAATCAATAAAGATAAAGGACACAGAGGGAAATGGAAAACATTCAAAGATAAATTGATGTATACCCAAGGGTTATGCATGTAATCTAGCTAAAAATACCCCAGAAATAAAGAAGGCTAATGTTGATGAACAAAGAAGCACAAAACTGAAGATATGCTCTCTAGCTATATCCAAGGGACTGTGTAAAATGAATACAGCTGAAAAGCAAAAGGTCAGAGATGAAGCTAATAGTACATTTAACAAGTAGCAATAATACATTTTCCATGAAAAAATATATACATTTCTCAAGGCAGAAAGGAAAATATCTCTTAGATTTAGAAGTAAGCAGAAGAAGATAAAGACCAAAATAATTACAGGGGGTGCAATATTAAGTACAAGATGCTGAAAGAAGTAACAAAAATGGTCAAAGATATTTTGAATTCAGACCAGAAACAGTTGTATTAGGGTTGACTGCAACTCTGATATTTACTTTTTACAACACTTCATTAGCATACTGCAAGGGACTATATGAAAATCCTAAAATCAGTTCTAAATGTCTTAGAAGTTCAGCCATTTAAACAGCTGATTTATGGGTGCTTTTATAGGTAGTGGATACATTATTAGGAGATTGACCTCTTGTTATCATTGATTTCTGTCCTGGTTTGGGATCAAACACTTCCTTGGAAAAATAACTACAGAAAATTATACTCAACCTGAATCCTCAGAGATATGCTGTACACCTGCTGTGTATGTAACTCTGATTAACAGCAGGTGAAGCTGTGAAAGCTCAAAGTCTTCCGAAGTTTCAAGCAAGCAGATAAAGAAACACTTTAGAAAAAAATGCACTTCAAGCAAGTGGGCTAAAGGAAAACAGTGCCAGATTTGCCAGAACCATACCAGACTTCAAAACAGTGAATCAGTTACCTCTCTGTGTGGTAATGAGCACGGCTGCCTTTTATCGATGCCACTTAAGATCTAAATTTTTCTGACAGCCCCATTTCTTCTTCCACCAAATGTAATGTGAATATTTGTAGTGGGAAGACTAAAAAGGATCACAACTTATACACTTAACCGGCATGCCCAAAGTTGTGGGAGGGTAAGTCAGGTCTAAAAATAGTTTATTACCATAATTACAAAACCAATTCCTCTTTATACATAGTAATGAAATGAGAAAATCGAATGACTAACTGCCTGAATTAAGTTGATAAATGCACTACAACATAGTAGGTAGAATGGAGCCAGTGAGATAGCTGGTTGAAAATGAGTAATTGATAATCTTTGTACACCAGTAGTTCTTACTTGCTACATAAACTGTATTTCTGTATTTTTCCAAAGTATATGACTGTCTTTTTTTTTTTTTTTTTACCAAGTAAGAAAATATCTTGGCTTGACAGAAATTCTGTTCTTCCTTGATAAAAAGTAATTTAAAGGCTAAAATACAGGATGAGAAAACTTCATGTTCCAGAAAGAAAGCATTCAGACATCTCTTTAGCTAGAAGAAGAAATAGAGGGAATTAAGTTTATGTTTTCATTCTCAATCTGATCCTTTTAGTCTTTTTTTTGCCATTCATGTTAATGTGTCAAAAAAATTCATATTTCTTCTCAGAGCTGAAAAGAAACTGAATTAAGCTTATAAAATTGTCTAATGAAACTTAGAGAAAGGTAAGATAGAAGTGGAGAATATTTAGGAAACCGTTCCCAAATGTCAAAATAATCCAAAAGAAGTATTCACATCACCTAACATTATGATCAATTATTTAGCTCCAGACAACTTAACTTGTACATCTATGATGTGTAAATGTCTACTCATCTATCTCTGAATTTTGAGCTGAATCACAGTTGTATCTTCGATCTGCAGTAACTATCCCTGTGTCACTAAAAGTACAAAAAAAAAAAAAAAAAAAAAAAAAAAGAAGTAGCTTTAATCTGCCCAGAAATAGGTTTCCTTTCTATTTAATATGTTTATATTAGGGTGAGATGAACTCTGTCTTAGCAGTGCCTGTCTCTCTCTAAGGACTAACAGGATAACAAAATCAATCTGTATTTTGTCAGAGGTATCTCAACTGTAAAATTTTTGCAAGATTACGTACCTAAGCCATTTTCTTCTGGACAAGGCAAGTGTTCAGACCCCCTGACTAGGCAAGCAGGTTTCATCTTGTTATCCATAATAGCCACATGATGCATTGTAAGATTTGCATTATCCACTCTAACCTTAATATTTTTCACAAAATTTGACATAGTTGAAAAACCGAAGCACACTGTTTAAGAGTTCATACTTTACTCACCCTAGGGTACCACTGATGCTTTGAAGATTTGAATCCTGACCTCACATATATGGTTCTTTAAAAAAAATGTATTTTTTCTTGAATATGTATGTCATTATAATATGTATTGATAGTAAATTATGATTTTATTTTTTTAGTAGTGTGAACATACCATTAATGATGTAAACAATCAACATTTTCTTTTTATTTGAGCTGTACTGGTCAAAGAAGAAATGGTTTGTACTATTCACAGTCACAGGAAGTAGCAATCAGAAACTTAGTGTGTTATCACCTCTCTTTTAGTCTCCAATCCAAAACCCAGCACCATACGGGCCACTGTGAAGAATGTTAACTCCATGCCAGCCAGACCCAAGCAGTACATTATCTGAGAAACAAGCATAAGGAAAGATAAGATACATTTAAGTTGAAGGATGATGGCACAATGTTTTGTGGTTTTTTTCTGGGAGTTAAAGAAAAGCTTTGCAAAATTAAAGCCATAAGATGCTGGAATTCCTTTTCATTCAAGTAGCGAGAAGAAAATAAATTGCTTTAAAAGTACAGCCTAATAATTTTAAGAAAAGTATTATATCATAAGAGTCTTGAAATACCTAATCTCAGTGACCCACATCTCTTCCAGTTGTTTGATGTCTGGAGAAGTTTTTTAAGGAATATATTAACATCAAAAGATTGATTTTACTCCCTTTTCAGGATTGATAAACAGTAAATCTGAAGCACAGTGCCTGCAGGTAATTTGGTATTAACTATTAGTCCAGAATGGTGTGGGGAAAGACACCCATCAAGAAAAGTAAAATACTCTGTCATTTAGCAGGCACTGGGCTCCCTGCTGCTGCAATATGCCAGTAATTTAAAATGTGTTTAGGTATATCTTCAATATTGGATATCATCTAAAGGCATAATAGCAAAGGAACTTCCTTCCTGGCCTGTGTGTGAGCAAAGTCCACTTCCAGGCCTCTGAGGGATAAATAGCATGGAGCAAAATGGTCTTTGAGATAGCCCACCCAGTCACATCTCATTGATTTGCAGCTCAAAGCAGAGATGGAAACCAGCTTCTTTTCTCTTCTGAAGTGTTCAATTTGTCTCCAGTGGTTCTAGGCAACTTCATTCTGTGCACTCAGTATATTTACAGGAGTTGCAGGCTGAAGCGATTTAGAGTCTCTTCTGTAGAAGATGGAAATACCTACTCCTCACTGCACGGACAGACACTTCTAAACTACTCCTTAAGCTCTCTGACAGTGTCCTCACTCCTCAGTGACTCTTTAATCTTTTCAAAGGGAGGTGGTGAAGCTTATAACTTATGAGCTGTTATAATGGAGTATCACACTGTTTTTAAAAGGACATTTAGAAGAAGATAAATCATTAAGGCTGTTTTGTAAGGAAAACCTGTCAGTCAAACTGAACTGACTCCACATGTGGGAGGGCTTTTTGCATATTTTTATAGTTTCTATAAATTTGTAAAATAATATTAACAAAAAAAACCCAAAAAAACAAAACCAAAACCAACCAAACTCTGGAAAGTTAGAAAAGGCTGCGTAGCTGTTCATCCCTTTGTTTTTGAGAGCTGAATTACAGTGTGGTAGGAATTTTCTGTGAGGTCTGGGTTCTGTCAAAAAACTTAATTAAAGTGCCTCAGATAAAGCTTACTGCTGCTTCCTCAGAAAAGGGCACTGTAATACCAAGAGAAAATGTCTTCCTATCATATTCAAAAACAGGACAATAAGATTGTCACTCTGAAACTGAATATAACAGTCTTTGCCCAGGGATTCTTTTCTGCCTGATAAACGTTTACAAGAAGTATTTATAAAAAAAGCTACATAAAAACTCTCTGAAATAGATTCTACTAGTGGCTTTTCCTGGATTAATGCTTCTCTGCTTTGAGGTGATATATATCTTCACAACTTCAGAAAATCTTTGCTAGAAGGAATGAGATATTCTGGAATTTTCACCATGCACTCTTCCAGAGATACTGGTGCCCTCCTTTGCAGAGCACAAAGACATGTTGAAGCTTCAGGCAAAAGAATCAATCCATTCTTCTCTTTATTGAGAGTACCCTGAGCAGGTATTTCCTTTGATTTTACTACTTCTTCACAATCAGCTAACTAACATTACACATTAAGAGGGGCTCATTCTTTCCTTTGTTGAAAACTGGAAGAACAAGGCTGAAAACTCAGTCACAAAGGCATTTCCTAATTTTTGGATTTCCCCGAATCTCCTTTTCTCTAAAACGGATAATTCCAGAAACCTAAAATCATCAGGAGTGGATAATGCTTTCTTCAGACTAGGATACATCAGTTTCAAGGAGTTTAAGTTTCACTCGAAAGAAGTTAAGATATACTTACAACAAAGTAAAAACCTGCTATATATATCATGAATGAATGCAATAGAAGCTTTTCTAAAAAAAAAAAAAAAAAAGATATCTTTCTAAAGAGATATATTTTTTAAGGTCACATATGTGGTATAAAGAGAAACAGTGTCATTCAGCACATTCTTGATCTCTGATCTCTCAAAAAATCTGTAGGGAGATCAGTGTTGCATAAAGAAATATCTAAAATTCATCATCATAGGATAAAATTCTCAAAGCTTCACATTCCCCTGGATATGTATGCGATAGATATTCCAGCTTCTATTACAGAAAAAAACATTTAAATTCAGGGTAGGCTTTGTTTCATGTAACTTTTCCTTTCAAGTGTGTCATTTGGCTTACAAAACTTATATATGACCCATCATTCACTGATTTCACCCTTGGAAACCTAGTTTTGAATAAACTGGTGTTTCTTAATGCTCTCCCAGTATTTCAGTATCAAGAAGACAGTATCTATCAGAAAACAGACAATATTAGAAAGATGAGGCACAAGAATAATTTTCCCAAGACAAAAGCTCAAGAGGTCCACTCAGGAGCTAAGCCAGATCCCTGGCCCAATTAAATGCTGTATCAAATTCAGAGTTAACATACTCGTGACTGTTGATGTGGAGTTTGATAAAAGGGTTTCAAGCAATAAGATGTAATCTTTAAGATTCTTTTCAAGTATGTGCAGTAAATAATTTAGTTAGTCTTTGGTTCCTGTACTCCGAAACAGGCAGTAATGCTCATTGGTAGTCAGAGAGCACTAGGTTATATTATACTTTCTCTGGGGGTCTGCTCTGGTACAACCCTTTCATCTCTAGAAGCAGTATGAAGTAAGGATGTCCTGTTATATGCTCCTCTTCAAAACAATTTTAAGTTCATTGATGAAAAAGAACAGTATGATTTAGAGACAATTTAATGGCTCTTGAGCAGTCTTGCTGCACAGCATATTTGGGATGGAGGAGTGCAGACTGACTGCTGTGGAGCTGGGGATAAGGAGGCTCCCTTTGTAGAGACTCCAGACCAGTAATGACTAGCTCCCCTGGAAGACAGATATTTTATGTAACCCTCCTCAGGTTACCCCTATATTCCCAGGCAAGAATGTCACTGTCTAGAGCACTACAGCTGGATCCCATTGGCCTGTGCTAACATGCAATTTCCTGGCACAATTTGGCTGATAAGCTTCAGAAACTTTTCCCAATTCACAGGCAACCACAAAGGAAAACCTCTATTCAGCCCATACTGCACTGGCTGGTCCCACTGCCCAGTCACATATAGATGCTGTTTCAACATCCTGACAGCTGGACCCTTAGCAAGCATCTGGCATTCTCAGTACCTCCTGTCTCCCACATACTAAGTCAGGAGTCCAGGAATATGGGGAAAATCAAACCCCTGTGTCCTTCCAGGCAGGCATCTGTTACACAGTCAGGAGTGCTAGCTGGAGATATCAGCCTCCTTAGTCCTTTAGGTGAGCATCTTCCATGGGGATGACTGCTGCAGTGCCCAGCTCCAGAGAGACAGGCATAGGTTTGAGCAGTGCCTGCAGGCAAGCACCCACTTTAATTCATTTAGGAGGAAAATCTAAGTGCCCTGTCTCTCCACAACAATTTCTTTTTCAAAATGTTGTTTATGCAGGAAAGAAAAGTGACAGTGGGACTAAAAGCAGTTTAAGAAAAACAAAATGCTCTTGTTATTCTTGTACCAGAATAATATTCCCATTGAGCAAATACACTTATTTTAAATAGAAACTAGTTTATTCACTGAGAAAAAGCATTTATTTCCCAAACATAAGTCGATAAATATCACCAAAAGTAAGCCATGTTTCAGAAAGCAATTTAGCATCAGCTGGTCACAGGTAAGGAGGTTGGGGATACCTGAGATATCCAAAAGAATTAAACAGGCATGAGACAAAGACAGTCAATGACCAGCATGGCTGGCAGAGCCAATAAAGCAGGTAGAACACAACTGACTTTATCTGAGCTATTCAGCTATCTCTGTCACAGACTCCTGCTCTAGCAGTGTGCATCAGCTCAGGCACACCACCAGACCTATTTTGGCTCTGTACATTAGTTCCATTCTGCCTCTTAGCAATAAACCCTTGGACTAGGAGTGCTGCTGGAAAACAGCTCAGCGACATGAAGAAACCTCAATGAGCTACCACACAGCACCCATCAAACTCTTTTACCTCCTCTCCAAGCCAGCCATACCAGACTTGGACTAGTTCCACGTAGGACCATTTGGTTGACTCTGCATGGTGCAGGGAGACCAAGTGGTAATAGTTTAGGGGCCAACCCGACGCTGGAAATTATAAAGTCACCTTCCCACAGCCCAGTATATTAGCATACAAGCCTTGCCAGATCTGACCTGGCTCTGCAGGGAGCCAGCTCAGTGTCCCTGCATCTGCAGTTCAACTAACCCACAACTTGTAAACCACCCTCAAATAATTGAGAGTTGATAGTGTAGAATTCATTCCATCCATGCAAATTCTCATTAATCTGCAATTTCTAAGCAGGAAACTGGAGGGAGGGAGAGTAGAGGACATTTTTACTGAAGTGAATCCAAGTGAAACATTAAGAAAGTCATTACATTAAATTGCAGGAATAATACATGAAGCAGGATGGTTTTGGAAATTAAACAAGCCTCTGTTCTCATAGGCTGTGGTATGAATTATATCCGGTCATTTTCTGTGTGGCTTCTCTGGTTGGGATAAGTGGAAGAAACTCACTACAAGGACTGGAACAAAGTGGATTCCTTATCACAACTGTCAAACCAAAAATAATCTGGCCAAATTCTGCCACTCATTTAACAAGAGACGTTCTGAAAATAATTCTTGAATTTATTATTGAACAGCTCTGTCCAACAGAGTTGCTTTACACGATCACTCACTTTTGCCATTTTTGCATGTATATGAAAATAACCATTCAGTCTTCAGTGGTCTTATTATTCATTTCAATAGTGTATTTAAGTGTTTCACTATGTCTTTCATCTTAGAACAGGGAACATACATACTTTTCATAGTACCCACTGGCAAGCCCCACTTGGTGTGGCATAACTAGCCAACTGATTTTTAAGAGGTGGTAGATGGCAGCTGTTCTCAAAAGTACTCAATAAACGGCAGTCTAATTCCTGTTTCCATGGGGTACGGCACCAAAATGAAAACATTATCTTATATATGTCAGGCAACAGACCTCAAAGGGAACAGAAGAGAACTTCTGGGATGCTAAGATGTAGAAAAGGATTGACTGGAAATGCAAAGCTGCTAATTATAAATAAGAAAAAAAAAATGCTTAGGTTTGCTCATCCTTTATGAAAAATAGCTCAGTTCTAAGAATATATCTGACATTTCATAGGGGCTTAGTCTGTTTATTCAGCATAAAAGGGAGCAAATACGTTATTTATACTATAAAACATGCAAATAGCAGCACCTCTGTGCCCTAAAGAAATTCTGGAGAAAGCTAAAGAAACCAAATATATTCCTTTTCCCATTTTACCATGCTAGTTAAAAAGTCTGTCCTGAAAAGAAGTGATAAAAGTTGCAACAAGCATTCAGTTGCATTATATTTCTGGACAGTATCCATTCTGACAACAAGCCACTGTTACAAAGGGGAGAGGAGCTGGGTGTAATCTTATGCCAGCGAGGTGTTGTCCTATGAAGGTGCCAATAAAAAGAAAAAAAAAAAAAAGAATCTAAGAGCTTTGCCAGTACATGTGGTATAACTGAAAAGCAGCCTCCAGAGTTTGTTTTAGAAGTATCTGCAGGACACAGATTGCTTATGTTAAAGTAAATCCAATCCAGAAGAGATCACCTAAAAATAACTTACTGAATTCTGTGCCAGTAAAGTCAATGGTCAGACTTGTTTGTTGGCAGCTGATAATATAAGCATATTTATGGAGAAAAAGCAGGTATTTTAGAAATGCCGATAGAAATAGCTACATAACTAGATATACCTTGATATCTTTGAGGGGATGAAGCCTCCTGCTGTGGATTATTTGTGGGGCACTCATTTTCCTCTTTCCCAAAGGAAGTCTGCTGACATAGGGCTTAAGTGCTAATGAGTTCCTGCAATTCCCAGAACTGTGTAACAGATGCAAACCCCATCCGAATCAAACATTTTGCTACAGGAGGAGCAGGAAGAAGCATCTGTTTTTTGGCAAATGAAGCACTGCTCAGCATTTCAGTGAAGAAAGGGAAAAAAAACCCACAGTGAAACCCTAGTCTAAGGTACACTTTCATATTCAGTTATTAGTGTAAAAAAGATGTCGTTATTTTAAAGCAATAATGAACAAGCAAAGACATACCTCTTAAGAAATACAGCTCAGCAAGTATGAAAGTCCTCTTTCTGACTCATGCTGACACTAAAAGCAAAACCTTTGGATTCTGTGTACAAGGCAGCAGTGTTTGTGTTTAGACAATGCTGCTACTGTCTGGGAACATTTCTGTGAAAACAGAAAATTAGATTAAGAGATAATTGGAAAAAGCCATACTGAGTCATTGCACAATTATTTTTCTGTTTGAATATGACAACCGGGAAAGGACCTTTTTTTAACCTAGCAGTTCCTCTAACAAAGGTGTCATGACTTTCATATGAACTCTGAGAAATGTATCATTTATGTATAGCTCTTAGCACTTTTTCACTCACTAACAATACTATTACTGATACCCTGGTGATTTGGAAGAATAGAACACCAGGCAACCCCGAATTACTGTATATTCAGTTCCGATGAGTTGCTTTACTAACATATGACACTTCACAACATGATCCTTGCCAGTGTGGATTTTCACTTGATCAGAAAAAAATGTCAGTGCTTGAAAGGAGGCATATGAAGTAAGGCAAGTGTCTTAAAGAGCTCTTTAGTTTTCATTAGGAGAAAGGATTTGAAAAAGAAAGCTGTAGTTGCAGCCTTAATATTTGTTTTGTAAGAAGTTCTGCCTACTTCCTGAATAGTTTTCCTAAACCCTTATTAAGTTCAGTTGCTGTTATTTTTTTTCCAAATTCCTTCAGGCTTTTGAATTCCCACTGCTTCAAACAGAAACCTGAATTATTCTTAGTTTGGACTGGATATTAATTTTGCCATTTACTATCTATTTTTAAAAACGTTGCATTTAATAGGTCGTCCTTCGTAATTTATTTTCTAAAGGAAGTGCTTTAATTTAATCTACTGTAAATTCTTGATGCTGGCTTAATGTGAACAGAAACTATAATGGAAGGCAATAGAAACGGGGTGGGGGGAATGGGGGAATGGGAGAGGGAGGAGAGGACACATACAGGGAACATATTCTCTTACTTGGTTCTAAAGCATCCTTTCATTCTCTATAAATTAACTTCTGTTTCAGT
>JANHGN010022120.1:32641-64011 GCA_024605025.1 Megaceryle maxima | reverse complement strand
CAGGTATCTTAGGCTTATTTTTAATATTTATATTACAATGTAGATCTCATTCTGCTAGAGATGTCTAAAATAAGTCAAATGAATGTGCTTTTAAAGTGTCTATTTCTGTTCAAATGACAACAGAAGTTGCTGAGATTAATGGGTTAGCTCAGCTCTAAACATCTACACCACAGATGTATAAATTTAGGCAAGATGGATTCCATCTAAGATTTTGGGTAATGTTTAGAATCGTGTGGCTTGGGAAAAATACCTATTCTATGGACATTTCTAAGCCTCTATTGCTTAGTTTTCTTTAAGTGTCAGGGTGACTCATTCTCAGTTCAGGATGTCTTTGATCAGAAGCCATAGAAAATAATGTCCAGGAGCAGTTTTGCTGAAAAATTCTATTTCCTGTTCTCTTCCCTGGGGCATAAGGACTTTTCCAGGTTTTAGGAAAAGGTCTTGACTTAGAGGTGCTGAACACTGAACGTGCTACCGAAGCTTGGAGTTAGAGAAATTTTTTTTTATAATTTAAAGGAAAAGTATTTTGCACTCTATATTCTAGGCTTCTGATGAAGTTTTTCAGATGGAATTTAGGAAAGGAGTCTGGTTTTGACCCACTCTATTGGTTTTGTCTGCTATCTTTTGGAAAAGCAAGATGTCCAGGCATGGAATGTTTGGTCATCATGCACATAATTGTGAGTCCTTAGAGAATCTTAATGTGGCACAGAAAGGCTTAGAAACTGTCTGTCTTCCAAAGTGATACTGTCCCTGTCTTATGTTTGATTGCACTATTAGATATATCCACTGTCTTTTCAACCGTCAGCCTTAGATAGTAGTTATTTCTGTAAATGCGAATACAGTCGAACGTCTGTCTGTCTGCAGAAAAACTGGGAGAGTAGCTCAAGGTCTTGCTGTCTTTTGGGTAGGTGGAAGAATAGTTCATCATCAGAGAGTTGTTCCTTCATTTTAGCTGTGCTTCCCTTTTAGAAGATATTATTATGTTGTCCTTCTGTTTCTTTGCCTTTTCCTTGATACCGGGACTTAGGCAAATTCTTTGTTGAAAAATGGAGAAATAAATTAATTTTTCCTCTCTACACCTTTCCTTATGTAACTGAAAATTGACCCTAGATAAATCAAAAGGAATGAATCTCCCTTCTCAGTAAGAATTTAAGTTGAAAAACATGTGGAGAGCAATGGTACAGGTGTGAAAAGAAACCAGACCTTTCACTCAGCTCAATATTAAAAGAGATTTGTGGAATACTTCTGTTCAGGAATGCAGAATGAAACAAAACAACTGTCTAACTTACTGGAAACTGAATCCAGTGAGCAATAGAAAGCTCTAATAGTCATCCCTCTCCCTTTCAACTGCTCATCAGTTTTATGTTTTTACTAAGAAACATGCAAACAACGGCAAAGAAACATTTCATTTAGAATTTACAATGCTAAATAAATTTGCATTTACTTCACTTCTTAACTTTTTGTCTCACTTCAATTTTCTCTCTGTTGTGACAGTAACAGCAGTAACATTAATACATAATTAGATGGATAGGAATATGCTCAGAGTCAATAGCTTGTAATAGCTCCTTTGGAGCCATAGTAAAGTATCTCCTATAGCAAATACATGGTTATGGACTTGTTAAAACAGACATTAGTTACTCAGTAGTCCATTATGGCTCCTTATAGTCTACCATTTGAGTAGATCTATATTTAGAGTCATATTGATCGGTAATTAAGAGATAATATGGTGGCAAAGTGGAAATATATCATAAACAATCTTAAAGAAGTAATTTATAGAAATGGTAAAAACATCAGGAACTAGCAAATGTTTTTTGCACTATTTTTGCTTTCATCTAGAAACCAACAAACTCGATAAAATTATAACTGATACTATGAGATTCCCTTGTGTGGGCTGAGAAGCTTACTTCATCCAGAATTAATTTTTAAAAGAGCTATTAAAACTAGGAAGGAGTCAGGCAAGCCACCATCATGTATCCAGTCTTCATGTATTCATTGTAAAAATTAACTTTATCAGTGGTGAAAGTAAGCACTGGTAAAGGGAATTCAGCAACTTTTAATTTAAGCCTTATGGAGCTTTCCAATTTCTCATTAGTCTGTAATACCATACAAGTGAGTTTATCCACTTTTTTATTTTACAACTATATTCACTGCAATACAATTATAATAGTGATTAACTACAAATAGATAAAAGGTTCTATTAGAATTTGCCTAGAAAAGATGTTCAGACACGATAATCTTTTAGTGTATTCCAAGTGCCACAGTGATACTAATCCCTTATGGTTTTCACATGGTACTCAAGATATTGGAACAAGATTAAATGTAAACCCAGAAAGAACAGCTATTCCTCACTTGGGTTACATTTCCCTTCACAAGGGGACTGCAATAGTATGACTAGTGTTGTGTGTAATGGAATTGTTTAATTCACAATAGCCCTTGCAAACGTAAAGATTTAGTTACCGTGCTTGTACTCAGTAAAAGGGGGAGGTTCTGCCGAGACCCTATTCTTCTAATTGTTCCAATCTCTGCATTAGCATTAATTATCAAATTCATCTTTCAGTCTCTCCCACGTGGGGCATGTTCAGTCAGGGTTGGGTCAGTAGGGAATTTAATTAATTTATCAGCAAATTGGATTTTTCATTAGGTGTCCTTGCTTATTTATTTATTTTTTATTTTTATTTTATTTTTTTTTACAGAAATTTTTGATGGTTTATATAACTATAGGGTCTTTTCATCTACAGTTCTCTAATGCAGAGGTTGTTAATGGAATGATATTGAACAGAAATACCTCATTTATAAAGGGTATCAAAAGAGAGGTACCGTCTGTCTCACTGGTCATTTGTAAGCAGGTACTTCTGTTGGTGAGAACTTTTACTGTCTGTGCATGTGGTCTACTGGGAATATTACTTTACAGTAAACCTGCCAATAGCTGGATGTATAAATGCCTGATATTTATGGTTTAAGTACAAAAGGTATCAGTGTGTGAGAATTCAATTCAACAAGGCTAATCTCAAATGCAATTAATGTTCACATTCTTTATGTGCCCCTATGGTAGTCTGTTTGCCCAAGGAATTTCTTGGAAGTGATACATTTAATTAAACTTCTTGAAACACTTGGGCAATGATATCATTTAGGTGACAAGGCGTCACTTTTGCAAAGTGGAAAGAGCAACAGCATGACTCTTGTATTCATTCTATACTACTTTTCATTTAACAAAGTGTACATGGATGGTGTATGTCAAGGGCTGCTCAGAAAAAGTGATTTCTTCATGTTCTACCAAGTTGCTAATCAGAAGTCAGAAATGTTTTGATCTTGTGTCAGTTTTGAGTTATCTTCATTAAAGTAGTTGCTATGTGTACTGTGTGAACAAAGGTGAATAAGCAAAGAAATTTGCTAAACTGTTGATAGCAACAAAATGTGACTTGCTATATTTCATATGGGATTATTATTTTGCTAATTTGTGGCTGGTCACAAGTGGTGTTTCCTAGCGCTCAGTACTGGGGCCTGTTCTCTTTCATATCTTTATCAATGAACTGGACGAGGGGACCAAGGGCATCCTCAGTAAGTTTGCTGATGACACAAAGCTGGGCAGGAGTATAGATATGCTTGTGAGTAGGAAGACTCTACAGAGGGATCTGGAGACGCCACATGCTGGTTCTTTCACTTGGATTACAAGAACCCCCGGCAACACTACAGCCTTGGAGAAGTGTGGCTAGAAAGGTGCCTGGCAGAAAAGGACCTGGGGGTGCTGGTCAACAGCCAACTGAACATGAGCCAGCAGTATGCCCAGGTGGCCAAGAAGGCCAATACCATCCTGTCCTGTATCAGAAATAGCATCACCAGCTAGACTAGGGAAGTGATTATCCTCCCATACTCAACACTGCTGAGGCCATACCTCAAATACTGTGTTCAGTTATGGGTTCACTACAAGAAGGACATTGAGGTTCTGGACCTTGGCTGAAGAAGGGCAACGAAGCTGGTAAAGGGTTTAGAAGGTTTATATAGAGGTATTTAAATGATGTATACATGTGGCACTTAGGGACATGGTTTAGTAGTGGATGTGGCAGTGCTGAGTTTATGGTTGGACTTGATGATCTTACAGGTCTTTTCCATGATTCTGTGATTCTACATAACTTTAATTGAAGAGAGATCCCCTGCCTTGCTACCAAGGTGTCTTCAATTTTGTGTTATAATATTTTGTGTTACAGAAATGACAATATGAATTCTCATACAAGTTTTACTTTTTTATTTTTCTTGTGCTGATATTCTAATACAAATGACACATTTGCATGAAATCATTGTCAATGTTTGATTTTGACAGCCTTGTTTTCACAGTGTTCTTCAAACAGCTCAGCACTACAAGTAAAACCAGTGAAGGCTGGCTGGATAAAAATTTCCTTTGTGTACTCTATGTCTAAGTGGAAATTGAGGAAAGTTTAAGTCCTCATAGCCTGAGTTTTGGCTCCCACTGTTTAAAAATTACTCTTTGCAGGAGCAGGTGAAGATAAAAATACATGTGTAGGTGGGTCTGAGTAGGGCAAGAAAGGCAAAAGGAGTTTTGGTTAATTGCTTGTATGGCCCTTATAGATTTTTAATTATTTCAGAAAATTTCTACAACCACCCAAATATGAGAAATGTCTGGTGAGATGACTAAAAAAATTTGCTCTGAGCCTATAACCCCTAATACAAATTCAATTCATATTTCAAGGTTATCTTTACAATGAAAATTCCTCCTGAAGTCTCCTAAAATTCCCACAAAACAACCCACAAAAAACAAAACAAAACAAAAAAACGAAACAAAACCTCCAAAATATGAGTGATGAGATTCACAAGCACAGTTCCAATACAGGCAGTAAATTCTGCAGTGACACCACTGTCCCAGATGTGTTCTTTCAGAAAATGGAAGCATGAGTTGTGATATGTTGGTTCCATTTTTGTTATAGAAGCATTAGATTAGACTTTTCCAATACAGGTAAAGATACAGTCCTGAAATATTAACCATTAGATGTGCTTCAGTAAGAATCATGAAAAAGCTTAATCTCCTGAGTAAATGTAATCATTCTCCATCATCTTGTGTGTATGTGTTTTGTCTCATTCAAAGAAGTATAGAAAACATTAAATAAGTGTAATGAAAAAACCTGCTGATTTTAAATATAAATGCATATGAGCCTATATATCAGGAAAAATCAGTCAGGTTTTTTGCTAGGATGCTATACAGTGACCTTTTATAATAATAAGCATTAGAATCGCTTCAAATGGCAAAAAGCTTTTATAAACAAACGATACCTAAGGATTGCTGAACATGCGATGCTTTCATGTCTCTTCAAATCTGTCGAGGCTCAGTTGGAGAAGGTAGATGCTTCTTGAATAATATGAATGTTTTTTCTTCTTTTGCTTGTGTACTGACACTGTTCCCATGATACAGAATACCACAGAGAGCTTATTTGTGTTTTGGAAATACCATATTTCTGCTGAAATTAAACCCAAGTTACCATTGGGGGCTTGTTTTCATCTTTAGGGAAATAAACATAGAGAAAAATGTTCATCTTCAAGAAAGTCTCCTAATACTTGATTTAAAAAAAAATAAGGAAAAGGGATTAAAAAGACAATAACAAATGAGAATTTATGTACTAATTGCATCCCAACATGAGTCCACGCATCTTCCCGGGTGTGCATGAGCCAGTCTTCAATCAATCTGCATAGCTTCACTGACAGTAAGGTTATAAGGTACCCTTCAGTCTCATTAGTTAGACTGTCTGTTCATCACACAGAGATTTTGAATGCTAAATTTGAATGAATTATTTCAGATAGTAGAGATCTGCTGAAATTACTTTGACAGCATTTTGGTCTTATTTTCATCTATTAAATATTATGAAAATTTGTGAAATATAACATGCAGCCAGTAAGATTTACCATTCCTTCTTTTTTCAGGGAGCCAGAGCACAGGTTGTTGGACTTGTGCTTGAACCACCCTTGAACCTTCTTAGTTGCACTTCTAGCCCAAGTTGAATTCAGAGCTGTTTAAGACTCCTAAATGTTTCACAAATTCTGTGTGATTTCTGCAGACATAGGACAGGGAAAAATTATCTTTCACTAACTTGATGAGGACTTTTCATTTAATGAAGGGTCTTTGGACGTACATAGATAATAAAATTATCTTTGACTACAGTACACTGTTTAAAGTTCAACCTGCATAGCCATTGGAATGATAAAAGGGGGCTATATTACATGAAAGAGCCAAGACTGAAAAGTTTTCTTGTTCTTTCTTTTTTTCTTAAATAAATACAGATACATCCCACTGCATCTTAGAAATTCATGAAAAAAAACATTATCACTTACTTATTACAGATTGGTAATGAAGCTTAGTATTTGCTTCTATGGTGAAATGTAGAAGCATAATTATACTGCCATTGTAGGAAGAGCATAGCTAACCAAGCAGGAGAAATGCAGATATTACTCAGAAAGAAGAGCATCCATGCAAATAAATGTATTGATAAAATTATCCTAGTAAATATCATCAGAATGACAAGTTATCCTGTCATGGAGGCAGGAATCTCAGTTTCAGAAGAATAACCTGAGAATTTGGAGATAAGCTTGAATCAAGCCCTAGGGTTCATGTCCTCAGTGCAACTGAGACTGAGGTCTGAATATTGAACTTCTTGATGGTCTCTACTTGGGGGACAGAACATCATATATCAAAGTAATGACTAGTCCTTAAAAAGAATGAGAAACATCTATTGTGGGAGTTAAATTATACTGGTTGATAAACTAGAAGAACATAAGCTTATAGTCTGACTTTCCTGTAGCTGTATGTCAAGAACAAGTAGATAAATGCTCAATTTAAGTAAGTAAATATGGTAATGTGAAGCATTTGAATCTGAGGAACTTGGGTGGTAAATCAGTCTCAGGTAATCATAATTGTGTCTGATACCGCTGAGCATCATTTAATGGTATTTTAAGGTTCATTTTCTATGAATAATAAATAGGATAGTAAGATGCATATTCATATTGAAACAATTTTACTTTGAAAACTCAGTGCCACTTTTTTTATTATATGATAATTTTGGAACAGAACCTCTAATCCAGACCTCCACATATTTTTTTTTACGTTTTTAAACAGATAATGAGTATCAAACCTATTCATCATTGCTATTGTTATTCTAACACAAGTTATAGAAATGTGACTAAAAATGGTTGCTACCTACTTTTCCTATCAGTCAGTTCAACGACTGGGACGTTGGTCACCCTGGATGTAGCATGCATCCTGCCAGTTCCTTCTCCCTGTGCAAGCAAGCTGACTCTCTTCTGTGTTTTAATCATTCCTGCACTCTCTAGTGCTCTCAGATCAGCTGAAAGATCTAAAGATGTGTCCCAAGCACTGATACCATTCCCCAGTGCTTACATTGGAGGTCTTTCAGTCTAACTGGTCTAACCGTTCTCACAGCTAGTTCCAAGGGGGCAGAAGGCATACAAGGTGTTGATGGGCATACATGGCATAGAGACATGTATAAATCAAAATCAGTTTACAATACAGAAAGCTCCTGTAACTGTTGAGAAAGTGGTGTCATTTGCACTTGGTGAGTAGCACTCCGGTAGAATGGAAGCTCATGTTAATTTCTGTGGGAGAGGTGAACCTGCATATGCTATTTTTATTAGATACAGACAATATTGTGGTCTTTTTTTCCAGTGCACTGTCTCCTCTTTCTCAAGTGGAGGTGTTGCAGGTGAGAAGAGACAAGGTCTCAGGACAAAAGAAAGTTAAGATGAAACACAAAGTAGCACATAACTTGCAAAACAATCCCTTGCCATCCCATTGGAGAAGGCTGTCACATGCCATGAAAAGTTATTTATTCAAATTGTCTGTATTCTTTCTGTCTCTGTAGTAGTACAGACACTGAGATCCTTTACAGCATTCAGGCCAACTGTTCCTAGATTTAAAAATCAGACAGAATCAAATATAGTTGTGTTTTTATCACAGTTATTACCCTTTCACATTTAAGGATAATACAAAAAGAATGAGATTTTTGTGTTTTCCAGCGTCACATGAGAAATATTCTGAAAACATCTGAGTGACAACCATACATTTCCTGAATAAGTCTGTCATCTTCCTCTTATGAACCTGGATAACAGGACACCTTTTCAGAGTATAAACAGCTAGTGTTAAGAGCTCTTCCACACGGGGGAAAATCTTTTGGATAATATGTAGTTAAATAAAACATGAACAGTATAAAATATGGAATCACATTTAAGGTGTGATGTGAAACCTATAATTTGCCACAATGACAGCATAAAACTTTAGATACAAACTGCAGCTACTCACGTAAATTGGGACTAAGGTCTATAATTGCTACCAAAATACAGAAAATAGTTACACTATGTCTCCACACACTCTATGCTAAAGCAAATACTTGTTCAAAAGTCCTGATGTTATCACTCAGCCCTACATCTAAAATAATATTGCCTGATGTTAAATATTCAGTAAAGCTTCGCTTTCTCCTTCTTGAAAAAGACTGAGTAAAACTAAATGTGATACAGAACAGAGCAGAGAGGTTGAACAAAGAAATAGAAATTCTTCCATGCTAGAAATAACTCTCTGGGCCAGTACTCTTCAGCTTAGAACAGGGACACCTACAGAGAGACACTGCATTCATCTAAAAACCCAAGGAAGCAAGGGGAATGTGGACAGAGAATTTGTTTCCTGTCTCTCATAGTATAAGAGGTGAGAAATACCTGATTAAATCAACAGATAGCAGATTGCAAATCAGCAGAAGGAAGTGCTTTTCCACACATGGCACATTTAAGTCTCAGATCTTAGTGCCAGGTGGTGGTGTGGTTGCCAAAGAAGTTTACATGGGTTTAGAAGAGGGGTTAAGCAAACACATTAAAGAAAAAATGAGCTAAGGGATTTCAAATACAAAGATGCTTCTCTGACAGTACAGTGCTTCAGGGGCATTTCAGTGTGTGCCTGACCTGCTCTTCCATGCTTACCTAGGCATCTGCTACTAGCCACTGTCAGAGATCTGTGGATTATGTAAATCTTGGTCTGACCTGATACAACTATTTACAGCTCCTAAAACTACCTTAAGGATCCACAAAACTTAGACCACCTACTTATTCATTTCATGCTACATAAATTAGTGTAGCAATTGTATATGTGTTGTATGTAGTGATAAATAATATTGTTGTATCAGCTTTCACTTCCATGAAGTTTAGTGTCTCTCCTTTGTTATATCCCATCCTCTTTTCTATTTCTATATTATTTTGAATAGATGTGGCTGCTTCCATTAATAATAGCAGGAAACAATGATGTAAATCCTTATGCACAGGTGCAGAATAGGCCCCCATAGCCTATGATCATGAAGAACAGTGTGGCATTACCAAACTGTGAAGTAAACCCATGAAATATTAATTACAGATTGATTTAGACTGGCTGGAATTCTGCATTAATGGTTTCACTTAGAGTTATCTAGTTTTTCAAAATTATGGCAGAAGGAGGGGGATGGAGAAGTCACAGATGAAGCTGTGGAATGTGCTTTAACTCTTCACCGCTAGAAATCTGGGTTCAAATTCTGATTGTCTCATGCAGACATGGCTTAGCAGTGTCACCCTGTGTACTAGTGAATGTTAGGGAGGATCATAAAACTACTACACAACAAGTGTAGCAGTGAAGAGTGTGAAAGCAAGAGTGAAGCCTGCTGCAGGTAAAGAGTGAAGTATGCTGAGGAGACCCTTTAAACTCTCTATTTTAATAGTAGTTCTCAAATGAGTGTGGAAGCTAAGAGCTTCTCAAAATGACAAAAATCAGGGGAAACAGACAGCTTAATCAGCTGTCTGTGTTAGTATACTAGAGAATTACCAAAGGAAGCAATGCAGAACTTCCTATCTTCATATACCTGAGTTTCTTACCGCTTGCTGGACTTGTGCCATGCAATGGACAGCCATGTTGACGTTACGAAATAATAGTTCTGTTAGGAACCATTGAAATAAATTAGTCCCTCACATCCTATTTTATAGGTATCTGGCTGAAATATTTTTTGTAAAATATCTGTTCTACCTTGTTGTCTCCAAGGTCATTCTTGGTAGTTCCAGTGGCACATAGACACATTGGACAGCTGCACAGGAGTTTCACATTGTGGATCAGACCTTGAATAAATCCATACCATACCATACCACACCTGTGCAAGCAAATGTCTCAAATCTTTTGTCATCCAAATTAAGGATCTGAGGAATGCACCATGGCTCTCATTTGACCACATCTTTGATTTTCTTTGCATGTAAACCAGAGAATAGATGGGCAAATGCAAGTCTGAGGTTTGTGCTGGTGTGCAGCCATGGGATGTATTTCCAAAATTACAGAAGTGAGATACAGAATCTCAGAAACATTTTGATTTCAGGCCAAGCTTACTTATCGATGATAAAAATTTGAGGTATTATTTTTAATGGTAGGTACATCTCTGGAAAGGAGCCAGGAGGCACAAGCATACGTCTTAGTGAGTGAGCACTACACAACAGTCTGTGAAATGCTTTGGCTAAGCAGAACCTATGCAACAAGAGGCCACCCATAGGCAAGCCTACCCTGATGAATGCAGACTGACCAGAATGCTCCCCTGCCCAGGAGCTGAATGCCAGTGTTAACGTGACACTCTGTAGAGCTGGTGTACCCTGTCTTCCTTTAGTAGTTCTGGCAGAGGGACCTTGGTTCTGCCCACATCAGACCTGTGAGGGTGGCCTAGGTTTCCCTCTAAGCAAAACTACATGACCTTCATTTTCAGAGGCACCAGGAATTAAAGACTTTTTATTTTTTCATATTCATATGTAAGTTAAACAGGATTATTTTTTTTTTCTTATTTGGTAATGTCTTTATACATATGAAAAGACCACACTGTGTTTATCAGTATAAATTTAAATGCATTAGACAGGATCTGGGCTGAGAAGTGAGGAAAGACAATTTTTAAAAGTAGTATAGGAGAAATTCGCTGTTTTAGTTTTGCCATTAAAAAAGAATATTTTCAAAAAGCTTTTAAGCCCACGTCTGAAAAGCAATATGTGGAAGTATTATTATTTTAATAAATACGAGTCTATGGAGTGCTCATCCTTTCTCCTAAAATATTTGTGTTTTTTTTTAAATCACAGCAAAAATACTGTGGAAGAAAACAATAGTAGCAATCCATTTTAGATTAGATGCAATATTAAATTCAATACATTTTTTATCTTACTTTTTGATCTGTTTTTATTATGAACCTTCTATTAAAAGAAACAAAGGACAGCTTAAAAGATATTTGATAATTAAAAAGCTGTACTCAGAATCATTATTTGTCTTTGTTTTTTGCTTATCTTGCTCTTATAAAATGCATACTGTTATATTACTTAACATTTGTAGTGAAAGGAATTTTATATGTTTTGTGATAATTAAACTGTGAGGTAAACAAAATATATTATTTCAACTAGTAGTTTCTAATATCATAAACAAGAAGGGGCTACAGGATAAAGAATATTTTGGGTTACTTTTTTAAAATATACATATATATATGTATTTTTTACAAGTTATCTTAAATTGTATGGCATACAACCCAGGATCGCAAAGTAAAAATAGTCCTGTGTGGTTGTGATATACAGATAACAATCTCTTACTCTTATTACACACATATGTTAGCCAGACTTGAAACACTGGCTTTCTTGAAATCATCAGAATATTCTGATGTAAATGTACAGCAGGTTAGAGCACTTCCTCCTCCCCCCAGAAAAACTATTTTTCTGCTCTACATTTACTACGTCTCTCTTGAGAACTGTTTTCCTTGTTTTCAGACTTAGCAAATCCCATTCAAGATGTCTTAGCAACTTACTTGTTCCATACCCAACATTAATAATCAATTTTCATACATCTTCCCACAACTGTTATAAGAACTTTCTCCTTTTTCCTCTCCAGCCATGCAGAACAGCCTTTTGCTTCACCTTCTTTGTAGTTTGTTTCTGATATTGGTTAAAAACTTGTCTTTTTGCCCGTGTTTGTGGTGTTGTCCCATTATGCTACTTGTCATTTTGATACTTTGTAAGAAATCCTCTATACCAAACAAATTGATGCTATTTATTATTATTAATTCACCATGGCATTTTCAAGTAGTGTTGGCCTGTCCTTTTCATAAATTGCTGGTTCTAATGAGAACTCCTTGATATCTCCTTTTCATTAAAAAGAACTTTTAAAAGTGTACTTCAAATTGAAAGAGTCAAAACTATTTGCATGCAAATATTTCAACAGAAAAACATGATTGCATGCTTATACAAATTACTATTTTTACTTATGAGTGAGGACACAGAGAGGAAGTCAAGTCAAGCAGTTCAAGTAAGCATATGCAGAAGAGCTTCAAACAGTACCATTTTAAAGACAGAAAAATATCTCTAGTGCAGGCAGATTCCTTTGGTTGGATAGAAAAGCTTTTTTTCAAATTAGCCTCTTTTTTATGGAGGATTGACTATTCCATTCACTCTTCAAACACCTCTTCCATAAGATAATGTTTAGTTTAAACCTCATTTTAAATTAACAGAAACCAGAAGAATTTTTCCCTATTTATTTTTTTTATTTCCAACTAAAATAAAATAATTTTTCAACCCCAGTGTTGTACATGCATACACTCGTCACCAATTCCCATCACATCATCCAATATATATCAGCACTTAAAATCTCCCTCCCAAAAGTCAATGTTGTGAGTCTCTAAATATGTTGGCATTGACACTAAGATTAACAACAGGACTTTTTTTCCAGCAATGGTGGCCTGAGAGAGCTTGTAAAGCATTTTTAATGACACAAAAATCCATATTTTGCAGAGAAATTGCCCTGTCTTTAAAAGTTTTATGCACTCCTAGCTTGTAAAAGTTTGAAAAACACTACTGTAACACATTCAAATAATCAGCATGAAATGAATCTTAGGTTCAAAACATTGCAAGCACTACTTTTTTTTCATTTAAAAAGAAAAAGTACTTGCAGGTTATATTTTTATCAGAAAGGTTTTGTTTTAATTATTAAATAACATATGAACATAGTAACATATAACCACCTATTTTAAAAGTTAGAATATTAAGTTAGAAAAATGCTTCTGCCTAAGACTGTAAAAGCTGACTTGCAGCCAGATTAAACTGTGATCTCAGCTGTTTAATATTCATATGGTCAGTAGTGTTGTAAATTGTCAACAGCATGTCTGAATCAAAATCTGAAATAGCTACCATATATACTTTCAAAATCTGAACCAGGCCTTGATACATATTGAACAAACAATCAAAGAGTATTGGCAATGTATGCTCTGGCTGCTTGATAAGTCAGAAAACATATATATAACATTAGTTGCCTGATTTTAGGATGTGTTACAGTAGTCGCATCCCATACATTTTTCACCATTAAAAGAGAAAACCAACTTCAGTATAAAAAGCCCACAAGAGCTAAAAAAACTGTTTCACCCAAAAGTTTTAAGAAAGAGTTTGTTCAGCTTCTAATATTGTACTAAAATACTCGAAATACTCCATTTGAAAAGGCTGTTTCCATTTGTCTCTGTGTTTAAATACGGATATGGTGAGAAACTTTTTTGTTTAAAAGAACAATGTTTATCCTTTACCTGTATCAACTCATGTTTCTGATGGCCTTCTGCAGTCAGTTGAGAGAAAAATTCAAGTTTAGGTAATATTTGAGTTGACCATGGAATAAATACAGATTTAATTTACTACAGTGATGGTCTCTTGTTATGTGCTCTACTTTCAGAGGCATCTCTCTGACAGTGAATTGTCAAACTTCTCCAGGTCTTTAGGGGAACAAGTTGCTACTGCCCAGGGAAAAGAAAGACTGAATTACCCCCAGGGTAGCTCTGCAGATTAGAACCAGCAAAAAGCTTCACTGACTGTTTATAAAGAAAAGAAACAGGTGTTTGATCATTTATTACCTTAGACCATTTTTTATTGAAATGCCAGGAGCTTAGAAATTGTTTTGCAAGCTCCCATCATTCTCTGATCGAAGTGGGACCAGCACAGATCTGTCCTCCTAAGATTCATTAACTTGAAAGACCTTTTAATATGCAGAATGAAAGGTCACCATCTCTCAATGAACAGGCTGAGGAAGAGAAAGATAATGTCCCTTTCAGTGGATATTTATTCTCTTTAATCATGTATAAACACCATTTGGCTGCACACTGTTTTCTTCTTGCAAGGCTTCCCTGGCTAAGTACAATTATTGTTCTAGAACAATAATTATGGTTTGGGCCACGTGTAGGTAACTCACTTCAATACACAGAGGTAAGTCCTACAGCTTTGAATGCCGACTTTGATGTTAATAGAATTATTTTATGACCATAAGCTAGGGAATTATATGATCCATTCTGTTTCATCTTCTGCCTTTTTAGTGGATAGCAACTTTACCAGACCATCTGTTTTCTATAAAATATTTATATGTACATATAAAAGGAAAGATAGAGAAGTAGGACACTACAGAAATAGAGTGTCTGAGGACAACTCTAAAAATGCAACATATTTTAAACTTTCTGGATAAAACATAAGTATAAATCAAAAGTCAGATCTGAAACCCTTCAAAAAGGGTTTTATTTTATAACCATTGAGACATGCTAAAAGAAGTTCTTGTTTGTGATTTTATTCTTCAGAAAGGAGAAGAATCTCAGCACTAATATAGATCCTGTTGTACACATTAAAAAAAAAAAAAAAAAAAAAAGAGTTAGGGGATAAATCAACATATTAATATGTTTAAGAAAATTATCCATCTACATGTCTGTTCAAAATAATTCATTAAAGTTCAAAAGCAGGGCTGCCAGCATGCATTTAGTAAGGAAGCTGAAATCAAATCGAGTTGCATTACAACTTGCATTCAAACTGTAGCTATTGATTTAGCAAACTGGCATATTATATTCCTTACATAACCAGTGAAAAAGGTGGCTCTGAAAACCTCACAGGAGAAAGCTTGCCAGATGTGTTATGCTGCCCAGGCTTAGCAGATGGGGATCTCCTTCTGGAGGCCTCTACTGCCACCTCTCCTTATTGACTAAAGAAGAAAGGATGCATCCATTAGCTAGAAGTGTGGACCCACAGGAGAAGATTTGCAAAGGAAGCCAGTTGGTGCTGAGGACCTGACATCCACAGCATATGAATTTCAGAGCTCTCTGCTGGTCTAAGCACTGATGCCTAGTAACACTAAGAATGCGATGGATGTGATCCTGACATACATCTTCCTATGCAGCTTCCACTCAGTTTGTGTGCCCTGAGCCTATGGTGCAAAATGAACCAAAGCACACTGAGGACAGGCAAGGAACGCACTGAAAAAGAGTAAACTTGACCTGAACCAAGGTGCTAGTATAAATGCACCCACTGTAGCTGAAGCATTTCACTGGACAGCTAAGCTTTCCATGCAATCTGGATACCTAACTTAGGATGGCATTTCACATTCAAAACAAAAATTGCTGTGGTTGAATTTTCAAATCTTAAAAAGAGTTAAAGAGATTGAGCTTCAATATCTCTTTTATTTATTTATTTATATTTCCCTAGCATTTAATCTTATGTCTCTTTGTAGCATTTTTCAGTTGCCTTTATTTCATTGTCTAAGGAAAGGAGTATCAAAATTGCACGTAGTGTCTGATCAAAAAAAAATTACCTTCAGGCAGCAAAGGAACAATTTCCATGCCCATTTTACAGGAACTAAAATGAGTGATGAAGCTTGTTGTTGTACAGATGCATATTTGAGAGCTTTGTTGTTGTGTACCTTGGATAAGCCCTTACAGCCCCGACTATTTATCTCCTGTATATTTCAGTATGGAGTAAATTTAAGACTCTTCAAAGGGCTACTGAACAGTTTTATGTATTTTTCTAGAAATTATCTCCTACATTTTACAGTACACCCATTTTGAAAGGAAGCATCTTTATACTTAGATTCCCTCCATTTCTTCTAGTCAAACCCTCTGCACTATCTTTCCTCAGAAATAATAATTCTAATAATATGTCCAAGAAAGGCCAATTTTATTCTTTTAAATAAAATTATATATGATGTTTGTCCTCTTGCTGAAGAGTTTCAGGAAGGCAGCTGAATCTACACCAGAAAAGCAAGGTGGTATGTGACAAATTAGTTTGCAAGACTTTTTCCTTCTCTATTTTCTACCTGTTTAATTAACAGATCATAGAAGGAGAGAAAAAAGAAAGAAAGAGTTAAGTCTGAATTTATTAGAAACCCAGGAGCTGCAGCTCTTCCACAGAAGCAGCTGTTTCTTTTGGAAAAAAAAAAAAAAAATCTGTAGGGTTTTTTTTAAGAGGGAACTAACCTGATGAAAGCAGGAGGGCACATTTTATTTTCAAACTGGGGTCTTACTTGACAATTTGCAGAGCAGACAAGCTGTGGGAAAAGATGCAGTTTAACAGGAAAAATCTAGAAGGCTTTCTGCTTGCCACTGCCTTGCTGAGCAGCCCATTTTTACATCACTCCTGCTGTTCTCTCTAGCTAACTTAGCTCCAGTAGTTACAGCACTTGTTTTATTTGTACACTGAAACATGAGTGCTAAATGATGACCACTAAAATAAAACAGCTTCATGCAGGCGTTGGTGCCAGTAATCTTCTAATGCACATGCTGATTTAGTCCAGCTTCAAACCCAGGTACTTCAGTTGAGTGCCTAAGTTTAAGCAGGATAAATCAAAGGAGAACAGAAAGCCAGAGATGAGGTGGGGGGAAGAGGAAAAGGTGTAACAGGTCTGGACTCAGCAGGGCTTGATGGGGAAGCACTGACTGTCAGCTGTTGGTATGTGACTCGCAGAGGCTCCTAGTCACCTCTCCACGCGGTGGGTGGGCGATAACCCTGGATCAGCTGCGAAGCCACAGAGCTGCTGAGCTCTGAGTCACAGCCTCACATGGGGAACGGCTGCTCCAGAGATGTGTGGAGGTGTGCTTGAGCTGCTGGGGCCCATGACAGTCACAAGCTGAGCATAAGAAACATGAGAAACTCCCTCTGGGAGATCTGTGTTGTCTGGGCACCACTCACAGCCCTGACAAATGTAGGAAGTCCGGCAAGGGAGAGGAAGGCATGAAGAAAAGCCCCATGTTATGCACAACATTTCACACTGGCAGCAGAAGCCACTTGCTTTTCATGTCAGTGGGCACATTAGTCAGAGGTAGCTAATGGCCAGGGCTCCTGGCTTTTGTGCCAATCTGGAGCTGAGAGCTTCTAGGGTGGTACCTCAAAAAGAAACATCCAGCAGCAGCTTGTACTGGCCTGAGATAGTAATTCTCATTAGTAAAGAAATCTACTTACTCTGTGCCTACACTATGGTAGCACTGAAAGAAAATATTTATTTAATATTAGTGACTTTAAAGTGTAAATAGAAGACATCTCATACTACAGATGAATCAGTTTGACATTAGTGTTTGTGACATTGATCTCCTTTTCACTTCATAGTATCATAGAATCACATAATCATTTATGTTGGGGAAGATCCTTAAGATCATCGAGTCCAATTCATCCTTCCTGTTGTGCATGGGTTACATTTTCAGCTCCTGCTCACATTGTCTTCTGCCTGCAGTCAGAAAAGAGTTGCAGAGCGGTCATTTAATTCATTTTGATCAAAGTCTGCACCTTCTATCTTCAATCAGAGTAAAAGTACTTATCCAGATGCAGTGTTCAGCAATCAGTAGCGATAATGCACAAGCAATCCATCAGTGCTCAAACCTATTCTGCATAAGCCCTTTCAGGGCCCTAAATTACTTATCATAGGCAGAACTGATGCATTACATCTTGTCCTCAACTTTTCTAAAAAATTATAGAGTCATTTTTGGAATTATTCCAATATACGAGATCTGGTTTTAATCAAGGTCATATTCTATAGTTAGGATTCTGATATTTTGCTATCACATAAAACAACCACTGCATTCCCTCTGCAGCCTTGGTTGGAGACAAATGCATGTCTGTCCGTCCAAGGTTCTGCACGCGCCGGTACGCACCAGAGCTCAGCCACAAGGGCTGTCATTGCTCAAGTCACCACTTACATTACTGTATTTTTTTCACTGAAAACCTACTGAAGGAGAAAAAAAATGCAGAACTCTGCATCTCAAAAACCTCTGTGAGCAGGCAAAGTTAGGTGATGACTTCTTGCGTTCCTGCCAGTGTGCCTACTGTTTAAAATCCGTAAGGACTAAACAAGGGCTTGATTTTCTTGCACATTTGGACATGGTCTTTTGAGAGCTAAGCATTGGGCAGCAGAGTATTGATCAGGTCCCAGCTAGACTGAGCCAAAAGAGTGAAAAAAAGGGCTTCTATGGAAAACAGTAGTTTGTAAAAGAGCCCCGCTATTTAATGAGATGTTTCACATAATTTAATCTCCATTTTAAAGTTTTATGCATTTGGATGTAGATGCACATGTATTTCATTCTGTGGGGCTCTGCTTTATGTGTTCAGGACTGTGTTCATACACACGTACATATATGCACACATATACTCGTGCGCATTTTCAAGCCTGCATATAAATCTCATGTGGCTTATTTGTCTCAGACCTCAGCCTGACATGTAGACTACCCACATAGAGATCCTCATACCCCTGCAACTCCTGCTCCATAGTCAGGACCAGACACCTCAGGATGTCCCAACTCTAAGCAGGTTATTGACAAGATATTATAACTTCTCCATCATGAGTCGGGGAATGTTCTGCCACCCAGCTGGAGAGGTTTCCCACTGCCCGATCCTATAATGTGTAGAGTCCCCAGGAACTGGAGCAGGTAATTGCTCCATTTTACAAATTAAGAAGCTGAAACCATTAAATAATTTATGATGTTATTTGCTGTAGTGTTTTCCCCATTCTGTGGGCAGTAATCATAAATCTTCATAATGCACAAGCAAAAAATGCATTGCAAAAAGCTTGAATTTTCCAAGGATGGAAACACTGTCTTTTGCCCAGCTTTCTGCCCAGTTTCTTTGCTGGACTCATGTGCTGGTCAGTTTTAAGCAGCATAAATAATGAGGCCCTGTAAATAATCAGCATAAATAATCAGGCGTTTCATGTGGATATAACTGCCTTGTCCTGTACTTCATCCTTGAAGCCATACAGTCTCTATAATAAATTTATCAAAAGAATGGAAGAATAAATTACATTAGATTTCCTTTGTTAAGTAGCTACAACCAAACTGTGAATAACAACAAAAAGTCACCAAGTGACTTTTTTGGGTCTGTATTTTTACAGGGCTGGAAGTTTCTGCTAAAGTTCACAAAGGTACTGTAGCTTTTGAGATTATTTGCCATGACTTGGTACTAGCAACTAGTAAACAGATGCTGGTGTTTGCAGCCAGATGTGCATCTCTGTGTCCAAAATGTTCATTTACTTGATGTTTCAATTATGAAATTTTTATGCATACTGGCGGATATATGGCTGTGTGTGCACACGTGTATGTATACAGTCACTTATACTGAAAGCACAGCCTTACAAAATACAAGTGTGTCTACATCCACATGGGTGAAACTGCAATATTCTCTACAGAAATAGTATAAACATCCAAATCCTCAGTAATCTAAACAATAAAAATAGGTCTCACGAAAGTCAGTATAAAGAAAGAATTCTTTTACCACCTTTTGCTTCACAACATTGAATAATAGAAGAATCAGAGCAAACCTTGTAATTAAAATCCTTTGATCTTGTCCTTTAAAACAAATGATGGTAGCTGGAGAAAGGGTTTCATGATATACCCTGTTAATAGAGCATCGGGGACAGCATGAAACACAAAAGAAGAAAAGCATTCAAAGGCCTTAATTTCTTTAAAATAGTTACAAGAAGACAGATCATTATTTGGGTGAAGCTCTGTGTTCTGCAGGTCTGCGCTGCAGGATTCATCAGCTCTGGCTACAGAGATGCCTTAATTAACATCTGCAAGACATTTATCCCCATAATACATCCCCATTCCATGTTCTCATTCCAAATCTGATGCATGCAGTCTGCTCCATTTTCCAGCAGAGTCGTGGTTCCTCTGCTGGCAACACTAACAACAGTGGAATGACTCTTTTCTGGGAGATGAAGCTCATGTGAGGCACTTTGGGTGGCCCTCCCTCTCCTAGATGTACTTTTCTCCTGGTTTAGCTGCAATAAAGATTTGTCATCTGCATGACTTGGGAGTGCACTGAATAGAGGAATGCTTAAGGCTTGGAAGACAACTGTCTCTTCTGACAATTTTGTATGAAAACAAACATATTAACCTAGAAATTCAATAGCCTTGGATATGTGGTTTCTTCTACTCCTCCAGTATCTGAAATGAAAGAAGTGTCTGTTTATTGTCTTGCTTCAAACTCGGTTAAACTGCATCCAATTTGTTAATGATATTTGGGGGAAAATGGGACGTGAAGGAAATTACAGTTAATTTTCTAACAAAATTAAATGTGTTGTAAACCTCCCAGTGATATCTAGGCATTTTTTCAAATATGACTCAAGAGAAAAAAATGCAAGTGTCATCAGAGACTTTTTTCTTTCCCCTAAACTATACTTGCATGATCTGCTACCTACTGCAGGAAAACAGTGGGAACAAACAAGGTGCTGTACATTTCAGATTGGGCTGTCATTATCTTATTCCCCATGTCATTAAGCAGTGTTTTGGGTAAGATGGGATTGGAGGTCTCCATGAACAATACTGTCCACTTTTGAGAGACAAGAAAGAACTGCAAAGCATGCAAAGACCCAGATTTTTTTTATTAATGACTCTTCTAAGAGTTCAGGGAGAATGGGAGCAAGTGATTGATATAAAGTGGATAAGTTTGAAACAACTAAGATGAAGGTGAACAAGGGCATTTTAACTGGTTGTCAAGAGCCGGTGCAACACAGAGAAATCTCTTTTGTAAGCAAATCTGTAATGCTAATAATCAAAGATGTCCTAATGGTAAAGGAATAAATAACTGCATAATGAGAGTGTTTATCTGAGAAATTAGATTCTTTCAAACAACGTGGAGCTCCCTACAAAGAAATCATATTTCAGAAACCCTTAGATGTATCATAAATGACAATAAAAATATATCTTTAAATGAAAAAAAAAAAAAGTTCAGAATGGATATGTCTTTAGTGGCCTTTGTCCCCATGAATAATTGTTTTGTTCTTCAGTGTGGAAAGGATTGAAATTCCCCTATTCATTCTCTGTATTGCAGATTTATTTTTTTTTCTAATCATCTAGAAGAACCCATAAATCTGCTATCAAAACCTGCTCACCATTTTCTCAGGCACACAAAGTCAGGAAGCTGGAATGAGCACAAACTGGTACATAACTCATTATGCCCTTCCTGATCAGTATGTATTGTTACACATTCCTGCTTCTCCACAAAATTCAAAGGACTGCAAACCATCTACTGTTTAAAAAAGATTGATTTAGGAGGACCTTTTTGTTTTAGGAACAGCTAATTTTTGTATCAGTTGTTCACTGAAAGATATATGTCATAGAATCATAGAAAAATTAAGGTTGGAAAAGACCGCCAAGATTAAACCATCAGCCCAACATTATCATGACCACTAAACCATGTCCTGAAGCACCACATTTTTGTATATCAAGATGTCATTTTACTGTTGATGTTTTCTATTCTGTGGAGGCATTCAAACCTTCCTAAGTGCTTTCCAAGCACACAGTAGTTACCATAGAATAACAAAGGTCTAAGAGCAAAACCAGATGCAGGAGAGGAGTCCAACTGAGAAGGAAAAATTGGGCAGAACTTCATTTTTGGCACTGTTTTCACAGTGCCCTAATGCCATTCTGCCAAACCTTTGCTGTGGGCCACCTTCTGCCACTGATTCAAATCACTGTAATACTTTTAGATTGGCTACAGTTTGCAGCACCGTGGCAGTCCCCTATTTCAACTTCAGCAAAGCAGCCTCACTCCAGTATGCTGTTCTCATTCCATCCTTCTGGAAATATTTTTCCCTGCAGTATGAGTATCTCATTCTGGAGCTGCTCTTACTGCTACAGAGGAGGTCTGATAACCTCCTTTCCGTGGTCAAAACCTTCCAACCCACACAGCATGCCCCTGGGTGCACCCATCATCTAGCCCTGCAGTCACCTCTTCCTGCAAACATGGGATGGAGGGCACCACTTGAGATTCTGAAGCAAATGGTAGGATCAGTTTGAGTACTTGTAAAAGCCACCCTAATCCAAGCTGCCTTTTGAAAGGCAACCTCCTTTCCATTCCCATCTTTTTGGCTGCTCTGCAGTAGGTCATACTCTGCTGAATCCACTTGAGAAAGGGATTCTGCTTCCAACTAATTCCATCCCTCCCTGCAGCTGTTTCTGTACTCCATAAGCACCAGAACTGGCATGGGGCAAGATGAAATTTTGTCCCCAGTAGTGTGCAGGAGAAGTTGTAATTTCTTCAGCTGGCTTAAACAGGTTGTTGTGGCTGCACCCTGAGCTGGGCAGGCACAGCTGGCCAGTCTTCTGCCACTGCTTTCTCATTTCAAAACTGTCTCTTGGAAGATATCTCCTCATGCATAACATCCAAGTCCTCTTTTTCATGACTCTGTGTATATTTTCAGGCTGTATCATGCATCCAGGATAGCAGAAGGACAGGAGAAAGTGCCTGAGGAGACATAAACGTTGCTGTGTCCCTCATCGTTCCTTCAGGCAGCTATCGAGAAGCATACAAGCATGCCATGACTGCAGTCATTATTCATTACATTTCTAAGAACAGATTTTATAAATATAAGTGGATTTTCAGTGCTATAGAACCATTTATATTACAGGAAGTCAAACGTATGAATTATAGCCAGTCAGGCATGTGTTTTTTTCTAACTGGCCACTGAGTTCACAGCAAATGGATTTCCAGTCCTTGATTAGATGTTCTTGCCTTCCCTTAGGAAAGAAGGAAAGAAAAGCTTTGTAGAAAGGTGCCTAATAGAAGTATTTCTTTTTTTTTTTTTCCTTGTCAAAGCCTCTTTCATTTTAAATTAGTGAGTTTCTTTCTTATCAAAGAGAAAAATAAGATCTGTCTTTTCATATATCGTCTTTCTGCATGTAAGTGGCTGATGTTTTAGTGAAACTTTTCTGTGTCTTATTTCTGTCAATCAGTTCTGGGCTGGAACGTGTGACAAGGCTGAACAAACTCATCTGAAACACAATCACAGTAATTTGTTCACAAATAAAAACTCCTCCATAGATCTCTGTGTAAATTAACACCAAGCATGCAAACATTTGCAGAAAAATAAACAAATAAAAAATGTTAAGCAATATGCTCAGTGTAAGGGGTGAGCTGAATTTAACAGGTGCTATGTTTCTGCATATACAGAGAGATAAATGTTTGAAATAATAAAAATAAATATTTCTATTTCATGGTTCAAGTGAACATCACCTAAAGGACAGATATGGTCCAGTTCCATTTGTGCAACTCACCTTTGAAAAAGCAGGTTACCTAATTTGCTTTTCTAAAGTAAAATACTAATGGTATCTATCTGCTTTAGGAGAAAAGATGTTGCTAGATTGATATAAGTATCAGCAAAGCCTGTTGCTACTTACCAAAGTACTGTTTGGGACAGGAACATAATGTTACCATGTTAATCATCATTATTTATATTATTCACTGTTCTCCTTCTGTATAGAGCTTGTGGGAAATGGTGAGTAAAAAAAACGTGTCAGATTTTCTTTTTACTGAGGTGGAATCCAATTGACACATCTGTGGAGGCCTTTTTTAGTTACTGAACTTTGGCAATGCTAAGTGCCTGTGAAAGGGCTTCCCCTCTAGCAGATAGGATCCAGCATCCAGTGCAGCACATAAATATCAGATGATGCCATTTTTTCCTATTTTTTTTTCCTTGAAAAAATATGTGATATCTGTAAGGAGCATTTTAGGAAGGGAGACATTGCTGTGTCAATCTTTAGAATGGTGTTGGCTTTTCTTTTTCTGCCTCCTAACTTTTGATCTCTTTTGAAAACATGAAAAACAATTTCCCTCACAGATGCTGTCCTATTCCATTTGACATTGATTTTTTCCCCCATATTTTCAATGGAGCCCAAACTGACATAGCTTATTGTTTATTATAGGAACAAAAATATCAACTTAACTACCACCTAGTCCTGTCACGCCAGAACATGTTTATTTCTTCATGGCACTGTCCATAGATATCAGTACAGCACCAGGAATAATAGTTGTTCATTTGCTACCATGCACTCAGCCAAGGGGAAACAAAATTGGATCTTTTCTGCAAAACCTGAGAATAGGAAAAGCTTCCTAATCTCTTCCCTGACCTTGCTTATGCCTGTATGGATCTGGAGGAGCTGCAGTGAAATCAGTGTTAACATCCCAGAGCTGTAGCCAGTTTAGGGATAGCATAAGTTCACCATTTGTTATTCCAGTAAGCAGAGGAGGTGGATTAAGTAGATGTGCAAAAAGTTTAGGAATTGCATGAAAACTGGCCTCAAGCACAGGTCAGTAGGAGTGGAGGAGCTCAGGAGGGTAGGGAGAGTGGGACAGAGCTGTGCAGAGGCTTGAATGCAGAGACAGGAACCTAATGCTTGCAGGGCAGCATGTTTTTCTGACATTCAGTAGTCTTATGGGAAATGTAGCTAATTCATATTCATAAATCTCTCTTGGATTAAACTGGAGCTGATTGGATTAATTTATTTTTGTTGGAAAATGTTCATTTCAGAAAATAAAGAATTTTTAAGGGAGACTTAACATGATGGTTCCTCTCATGTTACTGAAAGAGCAGTGAGGCATTGAAATAGACTGCTCCAAGAGGTGGTGGATTCACCATCACTGGAGGTATTCAAAAAGTGTATAGATGTGGCACTTCAGGACATGGTTTAGTGGTCATGATAGTGTTGGGTTGATGGTTGGACTTGATGATCTTAGAGGTATTTTCCAACCGTAATGATTCTATGGTGATTCCTTGGCCACTGGCCTGGAAGCCTCACCAGTGTAGAGCCAGCCAGCAGTCTTTCTGTGAAGAATGTTCCATTTTTAAATTTCTCACCTTCGGTTGCAACATTTTTTTTCCAGCTGTGAAAGTTTTAGTGGAAACAGCTCTTTTATTTTCTGGTCAACACTGTCTGTGTGTTGTTATTAATATTTATGATGATTACAACGTATCAGGCAAGTGGCCTTGTGTGATGAACATTAGCTTTTTATATTACTTTGACCTTCTTTAGACTGGAAGAACATTTTTATTCTTGATCTCCCAATCATTTAAAGGATCAGGACACAGATAATTTAGAAGAATTAAGGAGCTCAAGTGTACAACTTTACAACATTACCCCTATCCTATTGATTAGTTCTGTTTCATCCCCATAATATAGTTAGTGCAGCTAGGCAAACACAGAAATTGCTCTTTCCTTTCAAGAGGAATGTCAAAACAATAAATAGGTTAGTCATACCAGCTGTATTGATTTATGACAGCCTTGATGTATGCAATCGTTTAGGATTCATTTATCTGGGGGGGGAGGTGTGGGAGGGGGTAGAGAAACAAAACAACATTTTTATTTGCTGCATTGGAGCTCACTGGCAGAAAATGCTGTTAGGCATCTCAGAATTCTCTGCATAGTTGCAGGCTTTTAAACACAATGAGATATCCACAGTACATTTCCATATTAATCAATAAGATGAAAGGCAAAAATCAATTTTGTCTGTGCAACTGTGTGTGACACCTCCCCAAGAGCCGTACCATTGGGATGTATTCATGCCATCAAAGCTGTCCATAGGCTGATTGTTTATTTATGGCAAGGAAAGGCATAAAGTCAGCTTAGTGACAAAGTAGCAGGAAAGATGTTACTCATAGGATGTCTATTCAAAAATCTGGCATGGATATCTGGGAAGTATGTATTTCAGATATTAACAGCAATTGTGGTTTCCTGCATAAAACACAAGCAAAAATTTTATTTGATTCAGAAGAAAAATGGCTGAATTTACTGTAATGACAGAGGAGCATCCAGATGTTCTCCAATACTCGTGGCAACACTAAGGAATTTGCCACATACTCTTGGGATTAGCAAAGTATCATTATTGTAACATTAAGAAATTAATAAAATGTGATCCTCTAGTTTAATATTTTACAGCCCCCCCTTCCTGTATTGAAATAAACAATGAACCTTAACGTGTCCCCCTATTACCTGCAGCTTGTCTGGTCTCTATTACAACCTCCAGTAATTCTTCTAATTCAAATTGTAGAATGTTAGATTATGACTTGTATCATATTTGAAAGCTTACATTTATAACTTCTGCAATGCAGTATTCAAGATGTTAATTCACTGTAGATTTAGTCATATATATAAACATGTTTTCCTTGTTTCTCTGTTCCTTCCCTAGTTATTCTCAACATTCAGAGTGGGGTTTTTTTGATGATTTCTAAACCAATGTTATGGTAGTTTGAACTGAAGAACTTGGTTTTGAGTGACAATAGTAATCTCAAAGCCCTTCATTGCCTAAAAAGTGATAAAATTTGTTTATTTTTTCTTATACTTACCATTTGATTCTATTTTACTGCTCATTCATTCAGTTTTTTGAGATTCTTCTCAAATTTTCTGAGCCAGTCTTCATCTTTTTTTCTCCTGAATAGTAACACCAGTGTGTTTTTCCCCTTACTGTTTACCCCATTCCCAGATCACTTATGAAAAGGTTACATCAGAAAAGTCTTAAGAATAGAGGCCTGTGGAGTCTGTCAAAAATGTCTTTGGATCAAAAGTTATCCCAGCCTAAGTAACTCAGATTGTAAGCCTAACTTCTAGATAAGTGAAAGGCATTGAAGTCCAATCACAGAATCATAGGAATAGTCTAGGTTAGGAAGGGACCTGCAGAAAGCCTCTAGTGTCCAACCTTCCATTGAATGCAGAGCCTTACATAAGGTTTTTTGGCACTCGGCCAAACCAAGTCTGAGTATTTTCAGTCAGAGAGAGTCCACCACATCTCTGGCTGACTTTTTCCAAAGTTTAATTTTCATGGTGTGATTTTATTTTTCTTATAGGCAAAGAGAACCTTGTCCCCATTGTCTTGTCTTGCCACCCCACATCCATGTGAAGACAGTTTCCCCATCTCTTCAGTAGCTATCCTTTAGGCACTGAAGACTGATGAGATCTCCCCTGCTCTTTGTAGGCTGAACAAACCCAATTCCTTCACCCTTTTTTTATTTGTCAGGTTCTCCATCTAGGTGACCATTCACAGGACTTTTCTAACCCAGGGTTAGAAATGGCTAAAGAATGGCTAAAAGTTCATTGATAATCCTTAATGCAGCACTGAAGATGCAGTGGAGAGATACTATAGAACAGAAAAGAATATTCAAGGAAAAGAAAAAATAGAATGAGGACTAATGTCCTTCCATAAGTAATTCTCAGTAAACTGCCAATATGAATGTCAAGTCCATTAGGTTTAAACTGGGTTTTTACAGAAGACATTAAAGTCATAGATGCCACCACATTTACTAGTACAGAAATTATGTGTATATTGGGTGAAGTTATTCTTCAAATAACCAGTTTATGAAATAAATGAACGAATTAAATTTAAAACAAAACAAAACAAAAAAACTGTGCAGAAAATATAATCACTGTACACTCTGAATATGAGGAAATACTTGAAAATATGTCAGGACTGACATGGGAAATATGAATTATAAATCAGTCATGATGAAAAGGATAAGGAATTAAGATGCATCAAGGGAATCAAGACAGTTTTCTGAGTCAGATATATGGGCCAAAAAGGGCCTCTGTAATCCAACACTAATGAGATCCAACTTTAAAAGTTTAATTAGTTCTAGACACCAGAATACCAGACAGCTCTTATAAAGGAAATAAAGAAAACAGCAAGATATCTGAGGAAATCACTTGTGAAAATAGAGTAAAAAATTAGGATGGAAAGTGTGACTGAGCACAAACTAAAAGAGGACATGATAGATGTCCACAAATACTTGAGACATGTAGAAGACAAGAAAAAAATAGGACTATTTGAGATGACATGAGGTAGAGTATTAAAAATAGTAGAGTGAAATTAAGCAACAGAAAAAATCCACCATTTAACTGGACAAATTTTCTAATAACGATGTACAGTAGACAAGGAAATAGCTTTCTTAAAAAATGTGGGAAGAATATTACTAAATTTGCTGTCTTCAACCATCTGAGCATATCTCATCAAAGAGTCAGAAAGATGGATTTTTTTGTGTTCCAAACTCCACATATCTCGAAATAATTATGCATACTAGTCTATGTTAATATAAATTTCAAGAACAGACTATAGCAGGTAGCATACAGGCATGCATTAGTTAAGGTTATTTTGTTTACTAGCAGCAGTTTCTGTGACTGATGATGAGACTATTTAAACATCTCTTAGCATATGGAAAAAGGAATGAGACAAAGATTTTATAAATGTATTACATTTTGTGGATTGATTCGTGTCAAAAATTCAGACAGAATCCTCAACAACATTCAGTAACTACTTTTGCTAAATGTCCGGTACAGATCTGGCATTCAACTCCCATAGGGTAGTGGAAGAATAATAATAGGAGACAAGGATTACCATTTTGCCTAGTATGTGCTACTTTCTTTTTGCCTATATGTAAAAGAATAAGATATAAGTTAATAACAGTGCACCAAAATATTTAGAATTGCTCAAATTTATAGAAAGACAAAGAAGCAAAATTGTCTTAATATGGCCATTTTTTTCAACACATGGAAGAAAAAATGTATGTTATCTGAAATGCTCAAAAAACTCTAGTGAACCTGCTGTTCACCCTACAAAATTCATTTTATTACTATCAGCTGCAATAAGATGACAACAGCATGTCAGTGACTTTTTCATACATGTATTGTACATGATATTAAATTAATTGAATGAGTTGCCCTATATTAAAGAGTCGGTCAGAGACAAACCCCACAGGATTGATAAAAAAAATCTCCATTAAGAGATTGTGTAAAGGTAGGCTTCAGGAGTCCTCAGGACTGTGTTCTTCACTGTTCCTTTGAAAAAATCCATGCTCTAGGAATCGCTACAGAAACAATCAGCTCAGATGGACGGGGAGGGTGAATGGATCCGTGTCAGACTGTCATGAAATGTTATTAAGCTTTAGAAAGCATTTAAGACTGAACTGAATTTTGTACAGCATCCAACTTTTGCCTTGCCCATTGCCCCATGTTTTCTCAGAAAACAGTTCTGCCACACAGATCAGGATGGGATTCTGCCACAGCAGCAGTTCACTAGGGGCATACAGGCAGACCTCTTTATTCATATGTGCACACACATCTTGAAGCAGCTCCCTTGAACCATAGGCTAAACCTCAAAACTATCCATCCAGGTTGTCCAGATCTGGACCCTTCACCAAGTGTCTGGCTTAGACTTTGGATCTTTTCAGATGCTGGCCTGCCCCTACCTGCCACGTAGTCCAGCTTGAAGTTTGCTAACAGGACATTATACACACACACATGGACAATACACTGCACACCCATACTAATGTTTTCAACCAGAAAATTAGGAATTTCTGGAAATTATATTCTTAGGAATAGAGCTTAATAAGAATATAGAACAGAGTACTGTGATCAGGCAGCCAGCCAAGTCTGCTGACCAGCAGTGTTTCCAAATGGATGGCCTTTTTCATATTCCCTCTTCTCCCCATTTTCCCATGCTTGTTCTTCAGCTCAACTTAATCTATCTCTTTCTTTGCCCTTGTTTTCTCTCGTAGACAACCCACCCCAGGTACTTCTTCCCCATTGCTCCCTGTTTAGGAACCCTGACACTAATCACAGAGCTGTGACTTTTGTGTAGCTGCCTACTTTGTTACTTGTTGCTTCCAGGAAAATCTCACACTGTGTCCAGCAGTTTTTCCTGCTTTGCTCACTTACCTAAGTCTCCAACAAGGACAAGTCATTTGCCAGCATACCTTCACAGATAAGCTTAATTGGATATTGATAACTGAATATCAAAATAAGGAATATTGAGATCCCCTTTACACAGGTGCAAATGTGAGTTTTAAGAAAAGTACCTTCTCCCCCTCCCCCCCCCCCAAAAAAAAAAGAGCAGGATGTAGAGAATTACAGTGGTTTATGACAATACATATGTGGATCTTAATGACAGTCAGACAGGAAACCTGACAATTAAGTCTCATCAGAATAAATCTGTATAGTATTCTCAAGTGAATAATAATGTGAAGAGGGGACTGTGGACCCTAAGAAAAATACCACTGCCATGCCTTGCCCTGACTTCCTGAGAAAAGACTTCTTATCACCTCATTAAATGTGAGGTGGAGTTTTACTTTCCTTTTCCTGACTTTTTTTGGTAAATCATAATATAGAAGTAAAAGTTTTGGCAGAGTATTACAGGGATGTATTTCCACTATTATTATATTCCTAAAAAGTCAATATGTACCCATATGTCACTTTTCAATTTTTTATTTTTTATTTTGTTTCATTAATTTACCATTTAACGCTCTAAGGATTTTTATGACCACTATTTATACTTAGTACCATGATGGAAAACTAAGTTTTTGCCTACATGATGTATTAAATACAACCCACACTCCTGCCTCCTCTTGCTCTTGGTCAGAACATTGGGAAGCTACCAAATCAACACTGTTTTGCAGCCCAGCATATTACCAGTCATATCGTTTTCCAAAACAGACATTGCCACACTCAAGGTCATAGTCAACTACAGTGTGTTGCTCAATCTGTTTAGAACTGATTTCTTCTTCTGCAGTCCATGGACTTGTCCATAGACTAATCCTTTGAAGCTTCCCAAATAAAAATTTATCCTTACATTCTTTCACAAGCAACTATGTGAACAAGCATAAATCTTTATCCTTGTCCCTGCTCCTTTTGTTTCAATCTGGGATTTACTAGAAAGTTTTCTGGGAACTGGCCCTGAAGGAAATGTAACATAAACAGAAAGACATCACTTGGGAATCAAGATAAGTCAAAACGACAGTGGCTTGATGCATTTCATAGCAAACAAAAGCCAGATTTTTGTGTATTCCTATTATTAATCTATCTATTATTTTGCCTGGAGGGTTCAAAAAATATCATTGTACCTTGAAATTCACACGTGGTCTTCTGAATTTTTAAGTTATATAATAAATCACTTACAGCTTTGTCCTGTTGCTTCTCATTAAAATCGCACCTATAAAACTCAAAAAAAACCCCCAACAAACCAGCTCTGTGAAGTAAACAAAAATTTCTGCAGGATCTCTTTCTAATATATTGCTTAAAATTAAACACTGTCCTAAGAGCCACTGTCAAATACATAGTTCTTGGACATGGGAGTACAAAGCAGGTAAACAGTGCTGCTGTGCTCTGCCAGCAGAGACATTTGGGGGCCTTTGGAACTACACCCTGGGACTCCATTTTTTTTACTGCATCAGGAAGGTCCCCATTCCTTGTCTTGAGCAACACATCTAGCAGGATAGGTCGAGATCAGTGGCACTGACAGTAAATCTA